>JAXGGT010027980.1:0-14484 GCA_035583425.1 Marsdenia floribunda
AATTATTTGCTAACATTGACCAACTTAAAAAGGAAATGAACAAAAAAATACTAATATAAAATATTTACTGAATAAATGATAATATCTTAATAAGTAGTTTTAAATATATTTAAAATATTTAAATATGTCAATAAAATATAATTAGATTTAAAATTTTTCATATTATCTTAAACATAGTTAATAAATTTATTCTTTGCCTATATAAAATTAAATAAAAAAGTTTATTTTAATATAAAAGACACCAATAATGCAAAAAATTTTTAAAAAATAATACAGAAAGTCCAAAGCTTTTAATCTAAAATCTTAAACTCTATACCTTACAAGATAAATTAAAATTCATAAACACTACACTAAACACCAAGTTTTATACTCCAAGAAAAAAAATTATTATAAAAGACCTAATCAAGGTCACTTTGTGTAGCAAACCAATCGAAATATTCCACCTAAACTCAACAAGAATAATTTTTAATTATGTTTTTTTTATGTATATAAAAGAATAAAATACTTTATTTAGTTTTTATTTTTATATGTATATATAAATATAAAAATATGATTTAAAATTTTATATTTTAATTTTTAAATTAAATTTTTTTTTTATTAATTTAAATTTATACGTAATGGAAAAAGTTGTATAAAAAAATTATATCATTTTTTTAAAAAAAAAATTATTGATAATTTATTATATTAAATATAATTAATATTTAAGAAAAGTTGTAATATATTTATAAATTATATTTTTAAAAATAATTACATTTAAATTTATTAATTATTCATTAGCATAAATTATTAATTTAATTATCTTGAATCATTTCTTAATTTTTTTGTAAGCTATCTAATATGTGGAAGTTTTCAATTATCTTGTTATTAGTATATATAAATGTATATAAATGCTTTAAATGTAGAAATAAATTTTAAAAGTTATATTCTTAATAAATATATATATATATATATATATCGATATATGATGTTAATAAATATTTTGAAATTTTTAAAATATCTAAAAATAGATGGATTAATTTTATTTTTTTTTTTAAAGAGTATATATATTAAAATCTTTTCCTTCATCCTACACATAGGTAGATTTAAATTTTTTAAAATTTTATTATTTAATTATGAATTTCCCACCATCTTTTCGTATATAAATTGTTAACTTTTTCTCTCATTTTTATTTTGACAAATAATAAATTTTCTTTAAAATGATTTTCAAGATGTATTAGAACTATTTTAAAAAATGTACTATCTTAATCGTGAGATACTTTATGCTTTTAAGTTGAAGATTTTTAGTAAGTATTGTTTAGTGTTATCTATCCATTGAAGTGTGAAATTATATATATATATATATATATATATGTGAGTGTGTTCTTTTCTTTTTTATTCTTCATAATTGTAACACCTTCAACTACATATTTAGAAATAATCAAACTACATTTATTGATCAATTTGTTTAAAGTAATTTTTAGAGTTTCTATTAAATATAATTGTAATAAATTTAAATTATTTAATAATATTTCTTTTATTATTATTATTATTGTGTTTTGAATTAAAATTTTTGAATTATATTTTATTTTACAATTTTTTTAATAATTTTTTATTTATGGGATTAATATTTTACTAAGACAAATAATATTATGGTCTTCTAGCATGACTAATACTTGTTACAAATTTCACCACCAACCATCCCTTCATTTTATCATTTGGAAAAAAAAAAGTTTAATTATACTTAAAACAAACTCCAAAATTTTACCAATAATGTGGAGATAATGTACAATAATATAGACAATTGTTTCTATAAATCTCCATAATTGTTTAAAATATAAGCACATGAAGAATTTTGCTCCCTCAATTATATAAGCAAATTTATATTTTCCTTCAATAATTTTTAACTTACTATGTCTTCTATTATGACAAATTATAATTATTGCTTATACTTTAATTATTAGGAACACATTCACTTAACCAATATAATAACTCTAATGATCATGAGTTTAATGTTAGAAAGTTACTTTATTTTGAATCTAAAAAATATGTTTATTCAATATACAAGTGATCATTTAAGTAAATCAAGCAAATTAACTTAAATTATTTTAAATATATATATATATATATATATATATATTATGTATTTCAAATCTCACGTACTAGCTTTCAAATAATTTTATTTGGAGAAGTTCTCAATTTTGATAAAATTTTCTGAATAGTGTTCTATATTATAGTATCGATTACTTATATTTCATTGTGTGTCCTTATCTGAAGACCATATGTTTTCAATTTAAATATATGTTATAATTTTACATATATTTTAAATGTTTTGTTGTTTTTTATTTATATTTACAACATCTTTTATTCATTAATTCATTTACTGTTGTCTTTAATTTGTATGTGGAATATATATAATTTTATATATACATAAGATTAATAATTTGCTTTAATATAAGCATACATGGAATATAAATGGATGGGCCTAGATACGTATTATTAACTCGAAATATCTCTTTTGGTATAGTGATGACAATACCAAGAACTAAGTCAATGGGGCCGGAGGAGGCATATCTGTGGTAGGAGGGACAGCAACCTCAGGAGCAGCAACCACTACTGCAATAGTTGAGGTCCCAGCCTCAGTAATAATGTTAGCAGCGGTAATGCCTGGAACCTCGACAGTAGATGTATTAGCCACATCCACATCGGGGGTTGCTCAATTCCCTCCTGAGGAGAAGCCTCCAGCACTTCAGCAGGCAGACTCATGCCAAGGAGGTCAAAGAAGGTGGGCACAGATAGTGTCAGTGGAAGCCAAGGCTCTTCCCCATTCTCCGCATCCATTGTGTGAATCTCTTTCAATTCAGACGCAGAGAAGGGAACGTAATCAGCACCTGCTCTTGCCTCTCGGCTAGCAAAAAACAGTTCGTAAGCATTAATTAGCGGCATCTTATCCTTGAAATAGTAATGTAGCTACCTGATCATGTGAGCTTGCCCCTGCTTTAAGTAGCCATGGGAAGTAGAGATGATGGCGTTCTCGTAATCCTCCGAGCTTTGGAATTCAGTGATCAATTTGTTGATGTACTCTCTTGATTCGTAGTACTGAACCAACTTCGCCAACTCCTCAGCCCACTCCTTAGCCGCCCACTGAAATGCCTTCAACTCTCTACTGACATCTTCATGGGCGGCTACCCTGGTTGTCAGGGTCTCTACCTCAGCACACTTCGCCGCCAGCTCGAGCTTTTGCTTGTCGAACTCTGCAATAATCTTATTCTGAGAACTGACGGTGAATTCTGCCTCGTGACTCTTTTTCTCCAACTCTGCCTTCTTCGCCTCCTAGGCAGCCTCCAGCTCAATGACTCGTGCTCGGGCTTGGTTGTACTTTTCTTCCATACCCACAGAGTACTTCTTAGAAGCTTCAGAAGAGGTAGCTTCTATGGCGATCTGTGAGTAATGCGACATTGCCTAAAAAAAAGAAAAAAAAAAAAGGGAAATGTAAAGTCCATATCAATAACGAAGACAACCAAGCAAAAAGGAAGTCATTCCAACATTTGGATTGTCAAACATACCCGAGCCATGTAAGCTGTACCAAGATTGGCGGACTCTTCAATAGGCAACACTTTGATTTTCTTCTCATAGTCAGGATCCACACTCCTCTTGAGGGGAATGACCCCTAAGTACTTGGCAGCTCGCGAGCTGCTAACCCACAGCTTCTCGAGTGAGGGAATAGTCCGCAGCACCTCATGAGCGAGGTTGCGGTATTCTGCCGGGTTCTGGGGTAACAGAAATCACTCCGATGCCATGGGACCTTGTTGGAGTCCCGCACTTCGCCCTTAACACTAGCAACAACAGCAGTATGGGTAGCATCTCCAGTCCCCTCCAAGCGAGATCCTCCAGATTGTTTGGATCTCGCTCCTTCCACCGGGGACTACCGCTGTGAACTCTCATTTAGTATGCCGCTGCCTTTTGGAACCATCAGAGGCCTCATCACTACGATCATTCCTCTTCTTTGTTAGTTGGCGAGGTAGGACAGGTGGCGCCCCACATTGCCTAGCAGCTACATTAGAGGAAGTAGACACCCTGCTGGGCCTATCTTTGGCAGCTAGATCGGCAACTCTTGCTACTGGGATGGGCGGGGTGAAGGTAGCTTTGGCCACATCTTCGAACCTGGCCGGTTTCTTCTTCGGTGCCAAAGCTGCTATCTTCTTAATGCGCTCATATTTGCAAGAAACAAATTGAAATGAGAGGTCAGATATAAAGACGTCATGAACTCCGACACGAGAGAGGCGGGATAACGTAGTTATACTTTCGTACTCTACTAGTGCACAACTCGCCGAAGTCTTATCAGAACAGTTCGGACATTATTTGGAAAACGTCTTATTTGGGTGTAAAGTCTAGGACAAATACTCTTCCTCCTCTGTCAGACCTAACTCGACTCTCCTCTCCTGGGATCCTCCAATCCCACACTCCGCCAGACTCTCCTCACTTAATAAATCTTCTAAGGGGAAGAATTTGGTCTGAATCAGGGGATCCGAACTCAAGCTCTCTTCTATAAATTTCAAGAAGCGGAGATCGCTAGGGGAGTAGCCCGGTTCCGAGCCTAGAGGGTCCTATTTACAAAGGTGATCGACCAGAGGAGGAAACCAAAAGCCAGACTTGGACTCCACCATTAGCCATCGGCGGTTCCAGATTATTTTACTAGGTATCTTGTCGAATAAGCAGACAACATTACCTCTAGGTCACATCGAAAGAACCCCATTAAAGCGAAGTGAAGAGAAGAAATGCCTAAGGATGTACTCGGATAGGTCTATGTTCACCTATCGACATAAAACAATCAGGCTCATTACATATCGCACAGTGTTCGAATGCAGTTGCGTGGGTTGGGCTCTGATGAAGATTAGAAATTCGACAAAGCATGGGTCCAAAGGAAGTTTGAGTCCAGCCTCAAAATGGGCAGTTGGAAATGGAACGGAGACAGTCGATAGCGACTTCACCTTCCTTGTCACGAAGAGTCTATACTTTGATCGACCGATACCGTATTGAAGGCGAAGCTCACCCAGCTCCGAATTATCCAACTTATTTTTTGTCAAGGTAAAAATGTTGTAAGTCTCAGACACCGCTTTTTTCTTATAGCTCTTTCACTGGCGTGGCTTAGATGCGTTGGATTCAGTCACCGTCCTCTCAAAATCCATAGCGAGGTCGACTATAGCCAAAGGAAGATTTTCTTCCTAACGATTAGGTAACCCTCCTCCCCACCTTGGGCAGGCGATGTGCCTTTCCCCTTAGATCCAGAAGTCGAGCTACCCAAGTCTTCGACCTCGACCTCGACCCTAGAGGACTCTATCTCGACATCGGACATGACTTAAGCGGGTTGCTCAGTGACAGACTGATTAGATGCTATGCTGGAGTCTGAAATATCAATAATGGAAGGGTTATTGACAGGATCATTATTGACAGAGTGATCATTCATAAATGCTCTATTAACATCAGGAAAAATTTTTGAAAACTAGAAGTCCAGTAGGTAATTATGAATCCACTCCTCCTCAGAACAATCTATCATCTGAGATCCTAAGGGCTGACTTAAGGCGGCTCCCAACCTCGACCCCGCTCTGTCTGCCTTAACGAATTCTACCCCCCATCTCTCACTAAACCGTCTAATCCTAGATTGCATGGTCTGGCACAATCTTCAGCAATCCTCATGGAGTTCATACAGAAAGAAGCCGGGTACACTAAGAGCTCGAACGACCTTCCTAGCCACGTATTTTACACCCATGATTCCTATGACAAATATCTTTCTAAATGGTCAAGATTCAAAGATGTACTCAAATGACAACCTAGCGGAAAAAGATCGACAACCAAAAAAAAAAAAAAAGAAGAAGGGGGAATAGAGCTTCAGAGATGCCAACATAAATGAAAGAACACCTGGTGATTCAATGGCCAAAAATGCGAAAAATGGGGAGTTGCAGGGAGATGAAAATAGAGAGAAAGAAAGCTTGACAAGCAAAGGTGAAGAATGAAAAATGAAAGAGGAAAAGGAAGAAGAGAGGGAAAGAGAAAATATTCAAACATGGTTTATCAAATAATGTGTTTCATTAAAATAGAGAGAGAAAATACTTAATGATTTTCCCTAATAACGAGGAGAAGAGAGAGACGATGGGCAGGCAGCGCAATAATTGACATAGCTGTTAGCATGAAACGACATGACAATGAGAACTGATACGACACTTCAAATTACCCTACAAGGAAACGACGTCGCAACCCTAGATACCAAGATGACATCCACATCAGTCGGAATGCACACTCACCGACTAATGTGTGGGGCCACTGAACAGATAAAACGACCGCAAAGTAATTAAGAAAAAATATCACAAGTGTTGGATCTTATGTTGTATTTCGACACTCATATGAGCGACTTCGTCGGAGTATACGGCTCTCCAAGGAGCATAAGTTGGAAAGCAACTTTCATGGCGGGATTCACAAACCGACCCTTGGCACTGCCTTAAGTCAAACTAAGTTCATAATTCGACTTAAAGATGTACTTCGAACAACCCAGCTTCACTTGGCCTATTTCAATCAAACAATAGCAAGAAGTCGACCGCTATGGCTAAAGCATGCTATGCACGACCAAGGTGATGTAATATACTTGACACACGCCACCTGCACTGATACATCTACTCAAGTGGATGACAATTCTCCATTTTGAATAACAATTTGGAATCCGTGAAGTGGAGTACGTGGCACCTCAAGAATGAATCAAGGAGGCATCAACATACACGTGTCGACCACTTACTAATCTCGAGGCATAACCAAGCTTGCTTATAAAAGGGAGATTTTCCTCCACAGAAAGGGGTTAACTCTTATCAGGCAAAATATTCTCTTTCTCTTTTTCTCTTACGCAAGCTTTATCTTTACATTTCTTTATTCCTTTGTCTAAAATTACTAAATTTATCATCGGAGGTGGATACAGGGAGAAAGTCTCTCGTCATTTCCTTGATCAGGAAGACCATTATTCCAAAGGGAGTTTGAGGAGTTAATGCTGGTATTTTATCTTATTTACATTCATTTTTTTGATATAAAAGTGATGTGAGTTTTTTACCACATCAAGCAACTTCACACTCTGTCTCTCTACACATAGGTTATTGTATCCAATTTCCACCTTGGACAATTCTATGCCAACTTTGCCAAGAATCAACTGAAATAAGCAAAACTAAACTGGCAATGAAGTGTTTCATATATTAAAGCTCAGAAACCTAATAGATAACGTTTACAACATTCCTGAACAGAATAAAAAAAACAGGTGTTCAGTCAACTTTCCATCTCTAACTATGAAACAGTAAGATCTGCATTAAATTCTTATCACATAAATTTCTGGAGCAATACTTACATATAATTAAAACTCATAAAAAAGATCTTGCATACATAGCAATGACCCAATATTATCTATATGGCCTCTAAGCTTCATAGTCTTTGATACACTTCTGAATAAAATTACAATGCTGCAACAAAAACCAGAAATATCTGAAAGGAATCAGCAAAAAAAAAAAAAAAAATTAAAACATTCAAAAAGGGCAACCTGTTACTAAATACTTTCTGGAGGTCATTTTGCATAAATGCAATAAAACATTTGAGTAAATTTAATGCAAAAACAGTTAAACTAAAATTAAACTATGTTCTCATCTTTATCCTTAATTTTCAAATTATCATTATTTTATGATACAAAAAGAAAAGAAAAACTTCTCAAAATTTATATGGTATTAGATTAGATTATGGAGTGATCACCTTTCTTTACTACTGAACATTAACTTGAACTGCATTTAACCATTTTATTTTATTAGGCTTCTTGTGTTGTCATTAGTAGCAAGTGCGTTGTTTATGGTTCATTCTTAACCTTGATAATTATACATTAGAACTTATTAGATTCAATATACTAATACTTCCATGGTTAGTTACATTTAATACTCCTATTTTTACATACTTTTTCGTTATTACTCACATAAACGTCAATAGTTCTATGTTTACTTATATGTTTATTTGTAAATGAAGTTCAGAGAAAAATTATCATACACGAGCAAATTTAACAAGAAAAGAAATTAATAATGATATATATGTATGCATATTAATTTGGTGCAAAGAAATTCACCATGTAAGAAAACAAAGCAACGTCAGCCATATGCATTTTGCAATCAATTCACAATGAAATCAAAGGGAAATAAATAAAAGAAGGAACATCAGCAGCAGCAATAAAGTCTACGAGTCAAAAAATTCAAACCCAACAAGAAATAAAAAAAAATGCAAGAACTAACCAGCAAAACTCTCCAATCTCGGAGCTTTACTATTAACAAGCTTTGATTTACTCACATTTTAATTGGTGGCGAATCTGAAGGCAAAAGTTGGCTAGGCTGAGGGGATTTGCGAGTTTTTGATTAAAATGGCCCTCTTTTTGGCAGACGCACAGTGAATGACTCAACTTTTAAACTTTATGTAAAAATTGCTTTAACACGTATAGGATACGCGATATAGAATTTATAACGCACATGGAAGACGCGATATAAATTGAAGTCTATAACACGTATTGAATACGCTATATAAAAGTCTATAACGTGTATGAAATACGCGATATAAAGCGACGTGAAATTATGTGAAATTTATTCTGCTCTATATGGCGTATGTCATACGCCGATATAGAGGGTTTTTGATTAAAATGGCCCTCTTTTTGGTAGACGCACAGTGAATGACCAAACTTTTAAAATTTGTGTAAAAATAGCTTTAACGCGTATAGGATACGCGATATAGAATTTATAAAGCACATGAAAAATGCGATATAGATTGAAGTCTATAACGCGTATTGAATACGCAATATAAAAGCCTATAACGCGTATGGAATACGCGATATAAAGCAACGCAAAATTATGCAAAATTTATTCTGCTCTATATCGCGTATGCCATACGCAATATAGAGTATTTTATATCCCTCGTAATTTGTTAATCTCTCTTAATTAATTATTAAACTAATAAATTGTAAATTTATTTTTTAGAATATAATAAAATTTTATATTGATGTTTTGTTTTTAACTATAACCGAAGATAATTTTTTTTTTTATTAAAATTTTAATAATGATATAGTTTGATTAATATTTGATTATAAAAAAATACATAAACCCATACAAGATGAAAAAAAATAAGACGAATTTTGAATATAATTAAAAATGTAAAATTAGAATTTTACATTTAAAATTAGGATTTTAGGATTAAATCGGGATTTATATTTAAAATATAAAATTGTACATAAATTATAAATTTATTTTTTAGAATATGATAAAACTTTATATTGATGTTTTGTTTTCAACTATAACAGAAGATAAATTTTTTTTTTTTATTAAAATTTTAATAATGATATATTTTGACTAATATTTGATTATAAAAAAAATATATAAACCCATACAAGAGGAAAAAAGTAAGACGAATTTTGAGTATAATTAAAAATTTAAGATTAGAATTTTACATTTAAAATTAGGAATTTATGATTAAATCGGGATTTATATTTAAAATATAAAATTGTACATAAATTTATCCAAATCACAAATTCTAGATGATTGAAAAAGATTATCCAAATCACAAATTCAATGAGTTTTCAATCATCTGAGATCACAAATTCTAAGATCATTTAAAATTAGAATTTTAGGATTAAATCAAGATTTATATTTAAAATATAAAATTGTACATAAATTTATCCAAATAACAAATTCTAAGATGATTGAAACTCATTGAATGATTTGGATAGACTTTTTTAATCATCTTAGAATTTGTGATTTAGATAATTTTATGTACAATTTTATATTTTAAATATAAATTCTCGATTTAATCCAAAAATCCTAATTTTAAATGTAAAATTCTAACTTTAAATTTTTAATTATACTCAAAATTAATATATCACTATTAAAATTTTAATAAAAAAAATTTATCTTCGGTTATAGTTGAAAACAAAACATTAATATGTTTTATATATTTTATCATATTCGAAAAAATAAATTTAGAATTTATTAGTTTAATAACTGATTGAGAGAAATTAATAAATTATGAAGGATATAAAATATAATTATAGAGTAAAATGAGGAAAAATTAATATTCAATTTATATCGCTTATGATATACGCGATATAGGGCAGAATAAATTTCAAATAATTTTACTCTGCGTCATACGCGTTATAGGCTTCTATATATTTTATATCGCGTATTCTATATGCGTTAAGCTATTTTTTTATCTTGAGTTTTAATCGAAAAAACCCTGATAAAGACTTTTAGGTTCTCATCTCCATCTTCCCTAATTTGTCTGGCTGATTTTTCGTCACTTTCTCTGCACCACTGGACATCAATTATCTGCAGGGCAGGTACAACTAAAATATCCGCCGGAATCTCAAGGTTCTTGCAGGATCTCAACACCAATTTCTTGAGTTTTGGAAGGTTACCACAGTTGGCATTCCTTTTGTCAAATTCGAGATTTTCCAATTTCAGATATTTGAGTTGAAGGAATTCTCCGTCCACCATTTCCTACTCGTCCCCAACAAAAAGGTCTGGGATAGTAATCTCAGACTTCAAGCTTTTGTAATCCACCAATTACTGAGATGGTACCCCATGGAAGCCGGATGTTCGACAGAGTCAACTTTTTCAGATTTCAGAGTAACTTATAATTTTGGCAGTCCATGGCAGACATTGGGGCATGTTGACAGTTCTGTATATGGCACTCCTTGTAGTCATATAACAAGGTGTCAGGTTCGTTAGCTCTTTGTGCAAAAGAGGGGCTTTTGTATTCCTCTTTTACAAAATGTACCTGATAAAATGTTAATTATCTAACATGTTTCTAATAAACTTGTTGAACAATATCAGATATATGGTGACTCGTTCCTTGGAAAGTATGGGAATAAACCAACAACTAGGGATATCATTAAGGTATGCAACAAGGTTTTACATCTTCCTTGATTTATGAACTTTGTATTGAATATCCTCTTTAGCCTTTTATTGTTAGTGTTTTTGGATGACAGAATAAATTGTTCCTAATTTTTTTAAAATGTTTCGAGTTTCCTCCCTCTATCTTCCGTCCCAACAGGACATATACTTGCTACATTGGGATAATTTATTCATGTAATTGTGGCATGCACAAATAGTATCCCAAGGGATGCTTTTCAATTTATATGTTTCTGTTGGTTTCTTCAGCCATTGCCTGAAAATTTTGAGTTGGGTGGTAATTTCTGGTGTCAGATTACTCTGTTTTATTCATCTTGACTTAAATTGCATTTGATACACTTGATGAAAGTTGATTTCATTTCTCCAAATTTCGCAGCGAAGAATCATCTTTCTCTGCAGCATTATATCCTTTTGGTTTATTGATCCAATTTTTCTTTGAGTTATAGCCTTTGCTTGGTCTTTTCAATTCTGAGCCTGGAAATGGTTTATGGAAGCGCAAGGTTGATGCTGCTTTTCAGCATTGCACGGTATGTTATCATCAGGCAAGTTGTGTGTATCCAAGCATGTATATTTTTCTTAGCCTACATTATGTTTTTGTTATGAAATGAATAATGTTCAATAACTTAGATAGTGTGGAAGCTATGAGAGCGACAGGAAACATACTCTTGAGCTCTAACACCCCTGGAAATCGGAAGTAATCAGGACAGACTTACATACCAAAATATAGCAAGCTAAAACTTTAACTTGTATCTTAAGAAAATGATTTCATCATCCCATTATGATTCTATTTTATTCCTCTATCTCTGAAGTTACTGATACTGAAGAAAGAAGAACCTTGTTCTTGAGGTTTGATTCCCTTGGTCTTACTGTCCCTCATCTTCATCCCCGTAGAAATTGAGGATCGGACTTCAAGACTGCCCTACTGCCCTGAAATAAGTTGTATATCATTTTAGTCTTTCCTAAATTATTTGCGCATCATCTCTTGTATAAAGTATGCTAAAGGTCTAGAATTGAATTTTGGTCTCGAGTAAAATTTTATTTCAATACCTTTGCACTTAAAAAGAAAGGTGTTCTTTGTTTTTAGAATGGTAATTATCCATTTTCCTATAATCTGGTCTGAGATCCATTTTTCATATCCTAATTGTGCAGCCTTCATACTGTTTGATCATCAAATGGCTTTAATGATGAGGCTGTCCTCTTCCAGATATCTAGTTGTACTTTTTAAAACATGTTACTGTCAATAACATTTCAAGTTGCATGCTGTTATCCTGTAACAAAAAAGCTAGTTGTTAAATCTGTAGAATTTCATATGGGATGGATTGTTTGTCACAAAATATAGATGAAAATGTATGCTGGACTATACGCTGCAGTTCACTTGTAGCTGCTCCAGTGTGTTTTCTCCTCATAGCTGATCTTTGATCAAAGTTGCCTCAGTTTGAAAACAATAACGTTCAGCAAAATGATTAGGATTGTCGTCCCAGTTGCAATTGCATTTTTTCTTCCGAGTACTAAAAGCAAGTTCTTGATCTTTCCCTTCCAAGATTTTTGAACTTGTTTCAGATATGTATTGTTTGGACTTGCAAGATTGTTGTCAGAATTGCTTAACTTGAAGATCTCTAGTCCATGGAAAATTCTAATCACCGACTCATCAGATGACTGTAGGGCCAACAAAAGATGAAACAGTGATCACCAAATAGTCACTGTATATTGGAACGCCAGTACTGATCAAACTTACATATCAACGACCTGATTGTTTATAAGCACACTGAACTTTCTCGGCCCACCATCCTCGGTCATCTCAACTTCAAAGTCACAAAAATGATATCTCAGTAAGTATGCAAATCCAACACCCACTGGTATATTCCAGGTGAAGTTATGCAATTTGTGATGATGATTTTCCCCATTTTCACCTGCTTTCCATGATGTCTGGTAAATTTTGAGTGGTGCAGTGAATGCAGGTATGCTTTAAATTTAATTCCGTGCACCAAATGATTCATAGGCTGAAGTTGTGATGATTCAACCTTTGAACCAATTCAAGTGCGGTGCTGTTATCAATATAGTAGATTCTATTTTTCTGACCGACAACGGGGGCCCCTGAATCACCATCTGGCGTATAATAAAGACCTGTTGGCATGGAAATGATCTCAATTCCGTTTATAAAAGCATTGGTTTACCTCAGCTTGATGATACTCTGATATGGAGTGAATGTTATACGGAGTTTCTGGTTCTCTTCTTCTACATTCAAACAAAATTCTTTAATGAGATAAGTCACCCCTAAAGAATCAGTAGCATGTGAAGCACTGAAGTTTCTCAAGAGAGTAAAAGAACCATCTTCAACCGTGAAAAAATCAAGACACTTCTCAAATCCACGGTAAGAAGAAGGGGGATAAAAATGAAGTCGAATGAACTTCTGACCTGGGTTGACTTGAAATGTATAGGAGAATTGAGTACTCGAGATTCTTGCAGTCATATAAGGAATTGGGTCGGCATGCAACAATTTATCTTTTGCAATCCTTGATCTTCTTGCTGATTTGCCTTTTGGTTCAAGTCCTTGAGCTTGATCTGCAATCCATCCCATATGAAATTCTAGAGACTTAACAATCCAAAATGTATGAAATTCTTCCAGATGAAATGCTGTCTCACCACCTTCTGGGTGCACAGATACTTTGGCCAATTCAAAGAGATTGCTACCTCCTTCATTTTCAGTTAGGGAAGAGGAGGTAATGTATGCTTAGTGCTGCTACTGTACATGTACAGAAAATTTCTAACCACTGGCAAGAGTAATCTTCCATATTCTTTGGGATAGAGGTTCAATCATCCTACATTGTTTTTATATGTGTTTTCTTTAAAGAATGAAGAAGATCAGATGCCTGGTTTTACCCCGACATTGACTACAGACCTATTATCACTCCTTTTTAAGTTGATCTCATAGTATAGTGATGTTGATCTGTAAAACTTTTCTAGAGCTTTCCACACTGTAGAAATTCTGGTCTATAGCAGTTTGCATTATTTATGGTTCATTCTTATCCTTGAAAATTATAGAAATTGTATAACTTATTAGATTCATCAATATTATCTTGTACTTCTATATATTTTTTCATTATTACTCACGTATAAATTATAACAATTTTCTGTTTTTGTATATGATTTAAAAATTTCTAAATGAAACTTGGAGAGAAATTATCCTACTAGAACAAATTTAAAAAGAAATAAACTCAATATATTCTACAATCATCCATATTAAATTTAACAAAGAAAATTCATGTGAAGAGAAAGAGAGAAAAAAAAAAAAAAGAAGGAACACAGCAGCAGCAGCTGATACAGAATGGAAACCAGAAAAATGCAAGAAATCGCCAGCAAAACTCTCCAGTGGCAGACCTTAACAATTAAGAAGCTTTGAAGGCAAAACAGGAGTCTTCCATGCTTGCTAAGCTGAGGGGATTTGCAATTCAGCAAAATTGATAAAGACTTTTAGGTTTTCATCATCTCTATCTTCCCTAATTTGTCTGGCTGACTCTTCTACACTTTCTCCGCACCACTGCACATCAAT
>JAXGGT010027998.1:0-14477 GCA_035583425.1 Marsdenia floribunda
ATTTTTAGCCATCGATGTTCACGTATCAAGTATGTATATGTCCCATAAAAGCTATTTTACAATCTCTTGAACTAATTCGTATTTGAATGGAATCTACCGAAATTAACTTAAATAACAAAGGAATTATGCTACCAAAATTTAAGGGATTAAAAACTTTTAAAAAAATATTAGAGACCTAATAAAAAAAAAAAAAGCGCAATTGTTTGGTCGATCTTAACGGATAACTAAATAACGGAATGACATATTTATTTGTCGGAGTGCAATCTCTATATAACAAAGCAATAGTTAATGTCATAAATAGATAAAAAAATCAAAGTTGAAAGTAGAGTTTACATACTAATTAACATTATTTTGACATTTTTACAATTTAAAATAAAAAATTTGGCTATGAAATTATTAGTACATTATATATATATATATATATTTATTTATCAAGCTAAACTTTAAAAGGAAATATATTTAATAAATATAATATCTTTTAAAAGATAAATAAATAAATAGATAAGATATAATTTTTTTTTCCCTCTTTTGGTATGTCTTCCCCATAGTCACTTTTTATGTATAAATTCAAACTCAAAACCTTATTTGATAGGTTGTAAATAGACGCCATGATATCTATTATTTTTTTATTTTTTTATTTTTTTTTTGGGATTATATGGAGCACATAGGGGTAAGGGGGAGTGGAAATCGATCCCGCGATCATTCGCATGAAAACGAAGCATCAGGCCACTGGACCAAAGGCCTCGGGGCGACGATGATATGTATTAGAACATACAATAGAATGGTAGAGATACCCATAATGGGCACTTCATAAACAACATTACAGGTCCGTAAATAGACGCCCCATTGCTTATTTGGACAAAACATTGTTAATGTTGGAGCCCAATATCAGAATCAGCATCAGGTGGGTGCTCCGGTCCAACCTGTGAAATTCCAGATTAATCCGGTGCAGAAGCTTTCCATCATAATTTCTAAAAATATAAATTTTAACTTAATACAAGCGGATATACGTCTTACGAGTATTAGATCATATAAGAGTCAAATTTAAATATTTGGTCTACAAGCATAATTTGAATCAAATAACTAATTTCTGACAAATTATTTATTTTAAAATCAGTTAAAAGGAATAATTTATTTAACGTTTTTAACTCATGGATACGAAAATAGTCAAAATTTAAAAAAGAAAATGACTAGATTGACTAACCCTATGATGAAAAGTAGAAGGATATTTTTATTTTTTAAACTAAATGATATAAATTTAAGCATTTTCTTAAAGAATAAAATAAAAGGAAAAGTGGATATATTAGTCCCCATATTTTTATCATTTGAATAAATGGATCCTTATCTTTTATTTGTGGACAATCAAATTTCTATTTTATTTTTGATTGGAGAAAGAGGACCTTTCAACTAAATTTCAGATATTTTTAACTACCAAAGTTCATGTGTTGGGCTCGTTATGTCTCATATAGGGTATTTTTGTCATTTAATCACAATATCATTAACAAGTCCATATCTTGATAATACACTTATTTTTTCTAATTTCAAAAATGTTCGATTTATTTCTTTTTCAATTATTTCCCTTTCGAAATAAATTGATTGTTTATTTAAATTTAAATAAGTTAATGAGATTGTATATGACAAAAATACCCTTCATAAGACTTATACATGTTTGACACTTGAACTTAGTGGCTAAAAATTACTAAAATTTGGCTTAAAGTATTATTTTGTTCAATCAAAAATAAAATGAGGATTATCCAAAGGATAAAAATATAGAAATTAAAACGACAATTTTAATATAAAACTGAATAATGTATAAAAAAAAAAACGACTTTTATGTTTTTTTTTTTTTTTTTTTTTTTTGCATGGCTAGATATATAATACAAGATCTCCTAAAACATCCTCTAAAACATTGTCTAAAACACAAATAAAATTAAAACACGTGTAAGCTTAATTAACCTAAAAATCTAAAACCATCAATTTCCATTAAATCAATTTTTTTTTAAAAAATAAAAACTATAATTGCTTTAAAAAAAATAATAAAGCCATAAAAATGTTTTTTTCTAATTAATCTAAAAATTAAAAGTATTTAGTAAATTTTATTTTTAAAAAAGTTATAAATATGACTTAAGGAAGTTAACGAAATTAGTTTTTTAGGTTAATTAAATTGTCAAGTATTTTAATTTTATTGATGTCCTGTAGGATATTTTAGGAAATTGAGCTCCTAGATTTATTAGCGATAAACTTCTCCTAAAATTCAGCTCCGAATTTCAAAGGAGGAGCTCCAAAGGTTTAAGTCCTTTTCAAATATTCAAGGTGTTCTTCGAGTCTTCTTCAAATATTCAAGGAGTTCTTCGAGGCGTTCTTTAAATATTCAAACTGTTTTTTGAGGTGTTCTTCATCAAATAAGCTGAGGCTTCAACAACAAAAGATTCGGTGTTCATCACCAAATCTTGTTTGATCCAAAAATCAGGGCATCGTCAACGAATTGGAGTTTCCTGCAAAAGAGAAGAATCGGTAGGTCTTTTCCTCGAAATAAGAAATTGGAGATTTGCATCCACATTTATTTATATTCTAATAAATTTATTTGTCCATATTTTTCTTGCCTCTAATTTTTGCAGACTCGAAATTTATTTGAGGACATACATATCTGCTAGATTTGGTCCAAACTACCTAGAATAAGCTCATATCTGATTGGGTATGACGGTGAGAATGAGTGGTTAATGGAAGAATGTAATGGGTTTTCTCTTCTTTGCTGCATTGAAGAAGAAAGAAGAGGAGTGAGTTTCCTCTTCTTTGTATAGAAGAAGATGAAGATAGAAGAAGAAGAAGAAGACCGAGAAATATAAAGACATTATATATATATATATATATTTTTTTTTTAATTTTGTTGAAAATTCTATATATTTAAGTTAAGAGTTTGAAGAAGAAGAAAAATAAGAAGGAGATTTAATTGAAGTTGGAGAAGAAGATGAGAATTGCATGTTAATGGGGATTTTGAAGAAGAGAAAAATTGCAGAAAAATGAAGAAAAATACCAAAATTACTCTTGAAAAAGTCAATATTTTGACCATCATTAACAGAAATTTATATTTAACAGTCAAACTCGAGTCAAACTTGACGAAAGGGTAAAATTTGTTCATTTTTTATTATAGTTTAAGCGTCAAATCTGGACAAAAATTACTTTAAGGGCAAAAGTTGGATTTTTGAATACTTTGAGGGTCAATGAGATACTTTACCTTTTCTTTTTCAATTATTTCTCTTTTAACATAGTTTGATAGGAAGAAATGATGGCTTATTAAGATTTGAGTGAGTTAATGAGATTGTAAATGACAAAATGCTCTTCATGTGACTTACACGTGCTTGGCATCTGAACTCTAATGGCTAAAAATTGCTAAAATTTGGCTTAAATGACTTTTTTGTTAAATAAAAAATAAAATGATGATCAAATTTTCTAAAAATAAAATACAAGTACTCATTTATCCAAACGATAAAAAATCTAGAGACTAAAATGACAATTTTTCAAAATAAAAATGAAGAAGGTATAAATAAAAAGACTTTCGTGTGTTTTTTTTTTTTTTTTGTTTTTTTTCCGCTTGACTGGGTATATGGCGTGGAATATCTCAAAACATCTTCTAAAACATTGTCTATTGTTTAAAACACAAATAAAATTAAAATTCGTGTCAATTTAATTAACCTGAAAAACTAACATAGTTAACTTACATTATTTTAAACCTTTTTTAAAAATAAAAATTATAATTGCATTAAAAACACTTATAAAGCCATAAAAATTATTTTGTCTCATCAGTCTAAGAAATTAAAAGTCATTAATAAATTTTACTTTTAAAAAAAAGTTATAAATATTGACTTAATGGAACTTAATGGAGTTAATTTTTTAGGTTAATTATGTTGACATATATTTTAATTTTATTAGTGTCTCAAAGTATGTCTTTGGAGATTCTGCGCTAGAATTTATTAATGATCAACTTCTCATTATCTAAAATTAGTTTTTTTCCCTCCATATTATCATTTTAATTCAATTTTTATGGTATTGATAAAAGGATGACATAAAGATAGGTCTATCATTTTGTTTTATATATTGCCATGAGTATAAAAATTATTAGTAGATAAGAATATTATTTTGTGTTTGTAGTGGATTGATTTTTTTTTTTTTTTTTTTGAAATTAGTAAATAAAAATATCAAGTTAAATAAAATAATAATAATAATAGCATAAGCTAATAAGGTCACTTCACATAAAATTTTTTCAAATTGAATTTTCCGTTTTTTAATGAAAAATATATAATTTTCAGGATAAAAAAGTAAAAATTTGTGGTCTTATTTTGTACAATTGTAAATAGGTTTAAGTAAAAAAAAAAAAAAAAAAAAAAATGCCTTTAAAAGATAGATTCATTTTAAAAAATTACAAATGGTTTGTGTGTAATTATTATTTCTTGTCTAAATACTTTACCAACATCTTCCTTTTATTATCACATATTCTAAGAAAAGTTAGCTATTTTAATCTTTATTTTATTAATTTTTTACACTTTTAGTCTTTCTACTATATATATATATATATATATATATATATATTTTTATCTTCATACTATTTTTGGATGACCATTTTGATATCCTTTTAATTATATTTTGACTATTTTTTTTATTAAGTTAGGACCTTACAGTGAATTCATAATTGTTTGAATTTGATTAAATAATATAAACATTGTAAGAAAAGAACTTAAGAATTGTTACAAAATCTTAATTTGATTAAAAATTATCATAAATATAATAAAAAAGACCAACATGATTATTAAAAAAAAAAAAAAAAAAAAAAACAGTATATAGACATAAAAAAAACAAATAAAATAAAAACTAAATCAATTATTTTACATTTTTCAAATTCTTGTAATTAATATGTTCTGAAAAGAAGATTTCTTTCTTGGTAAATCTAAGGCAACGAAGGCAAGTGGAAATAAAATAATCTATGATGGACCACCCACATTAATTCTATCTCAAGATTTCGACTTTAAAAAAATATAGAAAATAAGACATCAAGTGGAAAGAGAGAAATCGTAGGGAAATTAGGAGTTACAAATGAGAGGAAATATCTCCCTTCTCACATGAAGTCAATATTTCACTATTAAAAACTTGATAATATGATTTTCACATGACCCGTATAGCCATTATTAATATAAATAAATGGATTATATTGTAAATTAAGTTAATAAATTGAGGATTTAATTATCTAAATTAAGAAAAAAAATTCTAGAAAAAGTAATCAAATAGAGGCGAAATCTCAAGATTTCTTTTCGATATATATATATATATATATATAAATATATATGGATCAACTTTCACAATCTATACTAATCTCATTTGTAAGACTTTAGTTTTACGATGGTCTTTAAATTATCAAATAAAAAATATTTATTTTAAAAGACTTTAAATATTTGTTTTTATTATTATTATTATTATTTTTATCATACGTTCATGAAAAAGAAATAACATGTTTCTTTTATTAAGAATACAAAAACATTAGTTCATCTACTTCAATAGAACTTCCAATTACAACTTAAATTAGAAAACCAAAAAAACACGCATCTATTAGACGAACAATTGAAAACAATACTAGTTTGTCTCTTCTTGCCTTTCTTCTTCAATCTGCTATCTATTTGCATTCTTAGCTTATTCATCTCCAAATAAACATCAAGCTTTGTAACAAAGAGTTCTAAATCATTGCCTAAACTTAGAATATTACTTTTTGATTTTTCATTAACTATATTTTCATTTTTAAATTTACTTTGAAACACAACAAGCTGCCTTTTTAACATTTCATTATCCTTTTGCAGAATTTTAGTCTTTCTCAAAAGCTTTCTGATCATGTTTTTTCAAAGATATATATCAATAATTTCTTTCACTATTCAAAATTATCTTCATCGTATCATTTGAAAAAATCACAGCTAACAAACTACAAAAATGACCAAATATAAGAATGTTATGGTTATTAAAATAAAAAATACAATAATAATTACAAAAAATTCTTGGTCAGATTTCATTATTAATCCTATAAAATAATATTTTAGACGTACAAGTTAGAGAATTTTTTTTTCTAACATATCATCATCTATTGTATACTCCCCACATAACTTTTAACTGCAAGATAAGTTTAAAAATTGAAAATAATAATTATGGATTTAAAGTCACGTGGCGTGGTATCTATTCAATCATATATATACATATATATATATATATATATATATATATTTTTGGAAGAACAACTATCTTCTTGTAGTTGAATCTTTCTTACAGTCATCTTCTCATAGTCAAATTAGTTCGGTCTTTTACGGAAATATATTCCATCTTTAAAATCACATCATTAATTAACTATTTGGAACGACAGTGTCTATTAGACCTGTCTTAATTAGATGCATCTCAACTTGTAATATTCATTAGAATATATAACATACCTCTTTTTATTCTTCTTGAGTCAAACTTTCAATAAATGTCAAACACGCTACTAATTTTAAAGACGCTTGTAGTACAATAGAGAGGCTTGTGAAAATATGACTAAACGGTAAATGATTGTACTAAATTTATTAAACAATAACGTATAATGAATTAAGTAAGAATAAATAAATATTAAATTTATATTCAATGGATATTCACATAACAAATATAATAATAGCAGATTTATTTTTTTTAGAATGAAACAATTGTCTAATTCTAAATTCTCATGGGGTTGGCTTTGATGCTATCATTCGGGACCATTGTGGCAATATTTTCATTGGGTTCGGTCAGCTTCTTAATCTCCAATCCTTAGTTATTGAAAGTGACTGCTTAACTCTAGTTCATAAGCTACAGCATCGACATGGCCTGACCTCCTCTATAAGTCTTATATTTGAAGCTTTGAATTGTTTTCTTCTGTTTGCCGAGCGGGTAATAGACCGGCTCATATCCTTGCCAAAAAGATTTTATCTCTTCAAATAACTTAAGTTTGGTATTCAAATTTTCCTTCGGATGTTGCCTCAGACTGTCAGGCTGATCTTTTATTTTCGTGATGAAATGATTTAATTTCCTCTCAAAAAAAAAAAAAAAAAAAAAAAGTGTGGTAAATAGTTGTTTAGATAAGATTTTATTTTCAGAAAAATATAATTCTATATGTGTAATGGTGATATTAGAGTATTGGAGTGTTAGAAAATAGAAGTATATCTCACAAGACATTCTAATGCACCTTATCACACCTATGCTGATAGATTTCACTTTTTTTTTTTTTTTTTTTAATTTTTGTGTTTTGATCAACCAGTCTTTAAAATTATCTAAATGCAACCACAATTCAAACTGAATTTAAGTAAAAAATACTCAAAATTTGCACTAATCAAGACTTGAAATATAGCCAAAACTTAATGTAGATATGATTCACATTCTTTACACCAAATGGGCTTATAGATTCTGTTGATAAGAAAGTTGATGAGAATTAATATTTGAGATAAAGTAAAACAGAAGACCTGTGTACAAGTTTATCTATCTATGCATCAAAACAAGACAAATTTTCCAGTACAAATCTTTCCAAGCCTATCACAACAAGGTCAGAAAGACCCTGTGTACAAATCTGTCTATTTGGCGAATTCTAGTATATGTCCAAAATGGTATATGTAACACAAAAATTTTTTTAAAAAAAAAAAAAAAAAAAATCCTGGTTGCTATTGAATTGCACAAAAAACTCTTCCAAATGTCCACCGTTCATGTATTCCTTCTTTTCTTTGTAGTTGTCTGCAATAATAAATAAGTTAAAGTGTGATAAAAAAATTCAATTAAATCCTACGAAATAGAAAGGAAGCATATGATACCTGTGAAGACTCATAAATGACTTGTGATTGTTGTGTGTTTGATTCATCCGTTGTAGCATTTTTTTCCTTCTTGTTTGCAAGATCTTTTATTATGATTCCACAAATATTTATGTGTTTCTTGGTATTGCCATCTGTTTGGAAATAGAGTTCTATCTCACAAGACATACTAATGCACCTCATCACACTTATGCAGGTAGGTTTCACCATTAATTACCAAAAAAAAAAAAAAAAAAAAAAGTAGGTTTCACCTTTTTTTCTTTTTGAGTTTTGATCGATCAACCTCTGACATGTGTAAGAGGTTATTCAAATGCAATCACAACTCAAATTGAATTTGTGTAAAAAAAAGACTCGAATTTTGTATTAATGAAGAGTCCAAATACATCCTAAGCTTAATATAGATGTGATTCACATTTTTTACACCAAATGGGCTTATAGAGTCCGTCCACAGGAAAGTTGATGAAAATTAATTACAAGATAACATAAAAAAAGAAGCGCCTTCAAAAGCCTTAAATTCTATTGGACCCATAAAAGTAAGCCTAAAAGTAAAGCTAAAAGAGAGACCTCTCGCTAATATTAGCTCTAAAATTTTTAGAGTCCAAGAGGTTACCCAAGTTTTTTAACGATTATCAATGTATTTGTGAGCAAATTAATAGTTGGATTGGTATCACTCTTTTTACCTAGGTATTTTAACTTGAGTTGTCAAGTGAGAACCGTTGAGATATTTTACTCAGTTATGTGTTGTAACTTTGAGATCTTTCTTAATAAGTTTTTCTCAAATTAATTGATAAGAATATCATATTATTAAAAAAAAAAATATTATAGACTACTATATTTTGCTTATGACATTTATTGTTACTATGACTATTATAAGTGAAACGACTTATTACATGATTCTAATTATGTATAATATTTCGTACATTTTTTTTACTAGTCAAATTATTATTATTATTGGATATTGGGTTAGTCTCAATCTTAATTTAATGAATACAGAAATAATATTTGTACCGTACTTAAGGGTGCATTGTTTAAGTCCTCAACTTGGTAGAAGTGGGTAATTAATGTGCTATAAATGGTATGTGAAGTTACGAGTTCTACACTTGCCCTAAGCACCATGTAAGAGCCAAAAAGAGTTAGACTCTATGGGCAACTTTAGATACTGGATGGTTAAAAATAAAATCATTCATAGTCTTTTGAAAAAAATAGCATTGCTTTTGATAAAAATCAAGATATGTAAATAGTCATAGCTAGAAAAATAACGTTATTTGAATAAATAATGAATCCGCGTTTACAAATATATGTGCAAATCATCAAATTGTTTTAATTTACAATATAGACTAATAAGAAGTTTTTATCTATAATTATAAAAGGTTATAAGTTTGAGAAGTCATGTTAGAGGTGAAAAAAATTGTATAATTTCCAAAAAAAAAAAGTTTAATATATATAGATGGATGAATTAAGACTTAGGATGAAATAGTATTTCAATCTAATATGTGTGGAAGAGCTATGTTATGTGTACCGTTGATGATCAAATTTTGCACTCAATCATAGAATTAAGCTAATCAAATGACTGTACCCACGGTAAGAACATGTGAATGTCCACACTTGATCTTTCGCCATATTTAATGCAACTTGAATTGGCAACAAAATAAATGGACCTAACACCAACTTAGTAGACCCCATCCATGCGCATCCTTGGAATGAAGATTCAGAAATCAGTAATTATACTTGAATTTGAGGTATCTTCTTATGGACAATCCACATTAATTTCATCTCAAGATTTTAACTTAAAAGTAATAATAATGAAAATATTCTACTTTAAAAGACTTAAAACATTTCCTTCCATTGTTTTTATTCCTGCACTTCCCCTATTATAGTCAAGTTTGTTTGAGTCATTTGTGAAAAAAATTAATGCTTCATTCTTATCCCTTTCCTTTATCAACATTTTTGTCCTATTAAAAGCTTTTCTTGTATCATTTAAAATATATTTTAGTATTACATATATATATATATATATATATCAATTACTTAAAAAATGTTTTTATTGATGTATTTGTTTTATTAATTTTTCACAGTTTTAATCTTTTTAGTAATCTTTTGTCTTTTTTGATCCTCATACTATTTTCAAATGATCAATATATATATTTTTCTTTTGATTATATTTTAGCTAATTTTTTTTTATCAATTTAAGATCTTACAACTTGTTCATATTTGTTCTAACTTGATTGAATAAGTTAAAAATTATATGAAAGAAGATTAATACTCATGACAACATCTTAACATGATTAAAATTATTCAAAATATGATATAAAAAAAAAATCAAAACCATTATAAAAAAATAGCATAGAGATAAAAATAATAAAAACTAAAAAATATATATAATAAAAAAGATATATATATATATATATATAGATTAAAATGATCAATTTTTTCATGTTCTCTAATTCTCATAAAATGTTTGGAAAAGAAGATTGTTTTCTTGTAAACTTAAGCCAACAAGACTAAGACAGGTAGCTCTCGATTTGAATTTTCTTCTCTATACATTATGGAACATCTACATTAATTTTGTCTTAAGACTTTTACTTAAATAATAATAGTGAATTTATTATTATTATTTTCTAAACGACTTCAAATACTATCTTACATTAAAACCTTTGAATTGGATTCACTTTATTTTATTTTCTATATATTCATTCGTTAATTTTGTCTTTATTTTTTTTTTACTTTTTCTACAATTTAATCTTTCTCTCTCTCTCTCTAGATACTTTGATGGTCAATTTATTAACTGAACTCACAATTTAATACTTCAATTTATTTTAACATTTTTCAATTAAATGGGTCATATGGGCAAAACAAGAAACTCCAAGTGGAAAACGAGAAGTCATAAGAAAATTTGGATGAGTTAAGCCTTCTTCGACTAGATGTTGCAAATAAGAGGAAAATTCTCCCTTTTGACTTGAAGTCTATTTTTTACTCCTAAAAGTTTGATCATCTAATTTTCACATAATCCATTTAACCGTTATTAACATAAGTAGAAGGATTAAATCGTGAAATAGATTAATAAATTGATGATTTTAATTATCTAAAAAAAATAAATTCAAGAAAAAAATAATAAAATAGAGATGAAATTCATCACAAATTTTTCTTTTTCTATATGTGGACTTCCACGATTTAACATATTCTTATTTATAAGACTTTGGCTTTACAATGGTCTTTAAATTATAAAATAAAAAATATTTATTTTTAAAGATTTCAAAGATTTATTTATTTTTTCGTACAATTATCTTTCAATCTTTTTCTAGTAGTTGAATCCTTTGAGATCTTTTAGAAAAAGATATTCTTCTTTAAAATCACGTATTTAAATAATTATTTGGGATGACAATGTTTATTATACCTATCTTAATTAAATGCATCTTAACATCTAATACTCATAAGAATAAATAACATACCTCTCTTTATTTTTCTTGAGTCAAACTTCAAACATAAAAAATGGTTCTAATCTTAGAGGCACTTGTGGTACAATAGAGAGGCTTGTGAAAGTAAACGAGTTGTACTAATATGATTAAATAATAAATGGTAGTCACCTAACATGTTATGAAATAAATATAAAGAGAACCAAAGTAGAAAGAGAGAGAGAAAGAAATATAGAGGGATTAATATCACTATTTATCTTACTATAATTTTATAAGTATAATGATGATATAATTATTGGAGTATTAGAAAATGTGTATATATGTTACAAGACATTTAATACACCTTATTACACCTATGCTGGTAGGCTTCACTTTTTTGTTTTTGAGGTTTGACGACAAACCTTACTCATTTTTCAAAGTTTATCTAAATACAACTATAACTCAAACTCAATTTGAGTGAAAAACCTCAAATTTTGCACTAATTAATATGATTCACATTCTTTAGAATCCGTGATTTTAACCAAGTTTTTTAACCACCCATGGGATTTGTCAATTCAATTGGCACCACTCTCAATTTATTTAGTTTTTTTTTTTTTTTTTTTTAATTTGATTGTCAAGTAAGAGGTGTTGAGTTAGATTCAGTGTGAGAATGACCTTATTTTATATTTTAATTATGTGTTGTAATTTTGGGATCCTTTTCCAATAAATCTTTCTCAAATTAATCGAAAGGATATCTTATTATTTAAAAAAAAAAAAAAAAAAAGAGTTAAAAACTACTATATTTTATTTATGATATTCTGGTACAGTGACTATTATAAGTGAGCGACTTATTACATGCTTGTAATTATGCAATTATGTATAATATTTTTTTTCATTTTTTTACTTGTCAAATTATTATTATTATTATGATTGGATCTTGCGTTAGTCTCAATCTTAATTTACAGAGTATATAGATAATATTTGTATCATACTTAAAATATAAAAGGTATGCATTATTTAAGTCCTCAGCTTCATAAGAGTCGGTAAGCGTCGTGTGAATAGTACACGAAGTTATGAGTTCAATCGACACATGCCCTAAGCACCATGTAAGAGTCAAGAAGAGTTAGACTCTGTATGCCACTTTTGATATCGGATGATTAAAAATGAGATCATTTGCAATCTTTTTTAAAAATAGATTATTTTTTATAAAACATATGTAGATAATCATAATTAGTAAAAAAATATTTATTTCAATAAATAATAGATCCACGTTTATAAATATATGCACGAATCATCAAATTGTTTTAATTTTAATATAAACTAATAAGAAGTCTTTACTTAGACGATAGTATTATTAGTTATAACTATAAAACATAACGGGTTTGAGGAGTCATATTCAAGGTAAAAAAAAAAAAAAAAAAAAAAAATTTAATATATAAATAGATCTATGAATTACGGGTTAGGATGAAATAGTATTTCCATCTAATATGTGTGGAGGAGCTATATTATGTCTTCTTGCACTCAATCATATAAGTAAGCAAATCAAATGATTGAAAAGGAAAAGTGTAATCCACACTTGATCTTTCGCCAACGGTCAACATCCCTATAGTTTTTATTTGTTTTGTAAAATCTTCTTTTGTAAATTAACAGTCAACATCCCTTAAATTGAAACACACACACACATATATATATAACAAGACATACATGAAATTTATATATTTTACTATTCTCAAAAGTAATTTCTCATTTTTCATAATAAAATCCACTCAACTTGAAAGAAACTACTTCACTATTCTCAAACAGACATTTAGTATTTCAATATATGAGAACAGATTTCTGTTTTTGAATTTTTGAAATATTCTATTGAATAATATAAGATATTCTGTTATATTCATTAATAATTTGTTATAACATTATTATCATTTAAAGTAATTATAGTTTAAGGTATTAATTTTATTATAAATAATTTTTTAATTTATTAATATTAATTTATTTTTAATTTTAATTTTAAAAATTTGTCATAATTCAAAACTATTTTATTTGTAGACAAAATTAAAAAACAAAAGCAACAACAATAGTTAGAACGTCTTTCTTTTTACGCTAAATTGTGTTTTTTTTTTTTAAATTTTAATATTAAAAATATTTTAAAATTTAAAAGGAAAATTGGACATTTTAATCCCCATTTTATTTTCGTTTGGAAGGATTAGTCCCTATATTATTTTTTAAACTTTTTTAGTCCCCAAATTAAAATGAATTGGATAAATAAGTCCTTATGACCATATTTTTACATATTTTTTATATCAAAAGTCACATAATTTGTATGTATAAATTTTTTGAATGGGTAAAAATACTTTTATTTAATAGCACACATGTAAATTGCATGAATTTTGACATAAAAAATAGGAAAAAATATGTCCAAAAGGACTTATTTATCCAATTATTTTTAATTTGGGGACTAAAAAAGTTTAAAAAATAATATAGGGACTAATCCTTCCAAATGAAAATAAAATGGGGACTAAAATGTCCAATTTTCCAATTTAAAACTATATTAATTAAAATACAATTAAGGGAAAATTATAAGTTTTCAATTTTATCTTGATTTAAACTCTCCCTCTTGTCCTTTTTTTTTTTGAAAAAAGAAATAATTTAATTGCCAATTTTTTAATTTAATAACAATTTAATACTTCGATTTATTTTAACATTTTCCAATTAAATGGGTCATCTGACCAATTTGTGAGAGGGTAGAAAAAGACTTTAAGTGGAGAGCTATAAATCATGGGAAAATTTCGAGTTTTTACCCAAAATAGGGTAACTTTTAAAAAAGTTCCCAATCTATGGTAGCTTTTTTACTTAATTCCCAAAATGATGAAGGTCGCCTTTGCCATAGGAAATCCTAATTTTTTTTGAATAAAAAATTTTGGGTCTCCCTTAGCAAAGGAGACCCTCATTTTTTTATTTAAAAAAAAATATATATATTCAAGGTCCCTGCAATTTTTTTTTTTTAATTTTTTAAAATTATATTTCACTTATAAATTATAAATAATAAAATTTTAATTTTTTATAAATAAATTTTAATTTATAATTGTTACTATATATACACATAGTCAAAAAGGTACTTTACTTATGATTTGAAAGGTCATGAGTTCTCAATATGACAGGTGCAAAAGGCTTCAAATTTCAAATATATATATATACATAATAAATTAAATAAAAATATTAAAATAATATATATAATAAAATTAATTTT
>JAXGGT010028018.1:0-11339 GCA_035583425.1 Marsdenia floribunda
CATGTCCTGTCTGGCATCCAGTGACGGTGCCATATAAGCACAAATGTTAGGATTTTCCTTCAGAATTTCCTCTGTCAGGTACATATAACGCTTCCTGATCATGGATTTCTCACCTGTGAAAAGGAACATTAATTTAGTACAGACTTAAAAAAAAAAAAAAAAAAAAAAAAGGGATCTGTTGAAATATTATGAATAATTGGCATGAAGAAAAGGATTTAACTTTGTCCTCACGACCACGGTTCTTAATCGTGGATATCAGTAATTGTATCCGAAGTTATAATGTTCCATATCATATCTATATTATTGACTTAGATGGATTATGATTTACATATATATATATACACACATACACATATATTGAATATTACCAATATTTTTTGTATTATATTATAAAATTATTATTGGTGTTAGATCAATCACAATTCTTATTTGTTTATAAAAGTTTTTATAATAAACGATAATTTTATTCTTTTAAAAAAATAAAATATGACTAAGTTTTAATCTGAGTCAATATATCAAAAGACATTGAGACAAATAATCTCTGACATGAACAAAACCGGAAGTGTTTTGTCAAAATTATATATGCATGAATTTGTTGCATGGGATCAGTAGCAAAAAAAAAACAGATGTCTTACACATGCGCTTGAACTTCTCTTTGAGCTCTGTCTTATGTTCACTATTGGTGACGCGAAAATAGTAATCAGGGTACGTGCTTTGGTCGACACAATTCGGCGGCGTTGCAGTTCCGATGGCCATTACAGTTGCAGGTCCTTCTGCTCTTTGAGCTCTCCTAACCTCCTCGACAGTAGTAACCATTTTTCTGATCCCCGGAAAATTTTTGGTTTAGAGCGGCGGACGACCTACTATAATACACACACTTTTGTTAGCTAGAGTAACAGTTATTGAATCTCGTGAGTTAACATTATGGTGGTGTGGTCTTATATATATATATATACACACGTATATAAACCAAAAGCATGGGAAATACTTTGAGCTAAGTGAATAATGGTAGCTGAGGTCACGTGCCTTGGCGGGCGATACACCAAGTAGATCATAACTACTCGGTGTGCAAACTTGGCTCTCAACCATCCACATGATTCTGAAATTATTGTACCTAATTCCCTTAGGTTTGAAACTTTGTTCCACTGATTCACATTATTAGCTTTCTTCCCTTTAAAATTTGTAAGATAATTAGTCAATTTGATGAATTTAGAATTATTTTTTTTAGTAGAAAATTAGTCAGTTTAGTTCTTATTTTATTAGTTTTTTTTATCGTTTTAGTCCTTTTATTTTTTTTTGTACCCATGTTATTTTTTTGGTAATATTTTCGGTCCCTTTTTATCATATTTTGATTAATTTTTTTTATTAAGTTAAGACCTTATAACCAGTTTATATTTCTTTTAATTTGATCGTAACAATTTTTTAAAGGTTAAAACTTGTTTTAAAATCCTAATGTGATTAAAAAAAAAAAAAAAAAAGCCAAAAAAAAATAATCAAAAGAATCAAAACGGTGAATATAACACATTACATTGAATTACAATAATTTCAAAGACATAACACGTTATTTAGTGACCGAATGTATGTTGTGACAATTAGGTCTTAGAAAACTTTAAAATAAATAAATAAATAGTATCATTCATTTTGAGATATTTTGAGATAATACGATAGAGAAATATATTAGAAGTAACTGTAAGCTGCCTCACCTTAGTACGTACTTATCTCGTATAGTTTAGTAATAGGAATATTTTGATTAATTAAATTTATTTTTTAATATATATATATATATATATATATATATATATATATAAAGGGGCAAAAAGGAAAACTCACATATGTTTTCTCACGATTTTTTCCTTTTTTCTATTTTGTAGAAACAAATAATAGATTTTATTTATTATTCTAAACTTTTGTGTTTACTTATAATTAGAAATTATTACCAAAAAAAAAAAAGAATTATTAAGACATATTTATTAAAGTATTTTAAAATTACAAGTCTTAAAGTCTTCTATTATACCGTATGTAGAAATTTTTTAAAAAATAAATATTTAAACAATTAAATATGTCTTAATAGATTAAAAAAACGCTTTAAAAAATTTCAATTTAAAAAATTCAATTTTATTTATACATAAAAAGCTATTGAGGTGGCTAAAGTTGAGGCACTTATATATTTGTTGAGGCATTTATATAAAGTGCATCAAAGTAAGAAACACCCTAATATATATTCTGTTGAGACGCTGAAGAACGCATCATAATAACCATTTTTTTTTTTAATGCAATTATAAATTTACATTGTTGCTTTTTATTTTTGCTTTTTTATTAAAAAGTAATTTTATTAAAAACTTGTTTAAAAATATACAAAAGGACAATAGTTTAGAAATTAAACATTGAAACTAAATAGGTTAAACGTAAAATAGAAAATTATATTAATTATTTCAAATATTATTGACTACTATTGTGATATTCCCGTTTTACATCGAAATTATATGTGGATGTATTATGAAATATAAGTATAGGTCTAGGTACTTATTGTCAACTTGAAATATACCTTTTGATATAACGAGGACAGTGTCATGAAGTAATTGACCGTGGGTGACGTTAGGCCCACAATTGCGACGTGGGCTCGCGAGGTGAGTTGTGATAATTATAGAATAATAAAAATAAAATTAAATAATTTTTTGTGGATTTATATTTCGGTTTGAGAGTGTTAAGTTGAGTACAGGTGGCGAAAATATGGAAAGAATAATTTCATTGATGCTTTTTTCGTATTTGGGAGTTAGGCATGGAAGAATAAGAATGTTCAACTAATTCGTTTCGTCTCTTTTCACGTTTTTTTTTTTTTTTAATATTTCACCTGCATGGTTTTTTATGAAGTTTAATTGTGTTCGGCCATTCAATTAATTACATATTTATTTATTTATTTATTTTATATATTTGTATATTCGGTAACTATTTTAGACCTCGACTAATTTAGAATTGAATTGGGTCAAACCCTTTTTCAAGATACAACTTTTAGAGAAAAAAAAAATATTCAGGCAAGATTTGGACAGATAAAAAAATAAGTAGACGATAACAAGGTGTAGTCCAGTACAATTTCCCTTATATAAGTATCTTCGTCTGACTTAAAAAAGATATAGCTCAGTTGGTAGCAGTCTCACATATGATTCGAGAAGTCATGAATTCAGACAAAATGCCTCAAATTTCAAAAATAAAAAATAAAAAATAAAAAAATATCTCCGTTTATTAAGTTGAAGTGTTTTCTCTTGAACGGCCAAGGTAGTAGCATCGTGTCCGGGTTAGGGACAGACGCACACATGACATGCCCAGCCTCTTGTTTTGTAAGAGTTCCGTATTTCGTATGGCAGAGTCCCTTTTTTGTGACATCATCCTCCACCAGAGTTACTATTTTTTTTTTTTTTTTTTTTACATATTTTGAACTCATCACCTCTCAAACATTTAATTTTTGAGATATTATATTTCTTAAGACATTAATTGAAACACTAATAAAATTATGACATATTTCAAATTAATTAATTAAAAAGTTAATATTTTTATTCTCCATGTAGCTAATATTTATAACTTTTTTAAAACAATTAATTAACATATGTTTTATTTTTGAAATTAATTAAATTAACATATATTTTATTTTTATTAGTATTTTAATTAATTAATATCTTAAAATATATTTTAGACAATTTTGTAGACTTTCATTTCATTTTTTTAAGGAAACTTTGATGCTTTTAAATATTATTTTCATATAAACTTGGTTCAATTTTAATTCATGATTGGGAAACAAGTTTAATCGTGTGTTGATTGGGATTGAAGATTACAATGCAACTCCAAGTCACCTACAGGCTACAAAACAAGTCACTCATCGGAGGAGGTGTCTCTGGTAATCACCCGATAATAAAGTCAATAAAGATTTTAAAAGATACTACAGTATCAAGAATATTCAGATCACAAAGATCAAGATTTTGAATCTTTACACAGTTGGAATTTACCGTTACTTATGGTGGTGCGTGACCAATCACGAAAGTGACACCTATCTTACAAGTATACATATGCGCCACGTGGGGGAAAAAGCTAGTGTACTTATCTGCAACAAGTGTCAGAGACATTAAATGCCCAATACAGAAGACGGGGGGACTCCTGAACTGGAGTCAGTCACAGCGGAATCTACTACTGGTAGTGACTTGTTTCGGAGTGAGGAGAACCCGCTCGGACTATCAAGTGGGCAAAGTGAAGCGAGCCTACGCAGACTGCCAAGTAACCGGAATGGACTTGTGAAATGCTCATGTCAGAATGACTTACCGAATTGACAAACTTATAAAATCCTTCACTTTTGATTCCTTCAATTCAGTATATTGAATTTTTTATTTTTTTTTCCAATCTCTCTTTTTGCAAAGAGAATTTTATTAGATAAAATATAAATTCAGTAATATATATTAATTAAGTGAAGGCATGGATCAATGGTCATCACAATACTTAAGTAAGAGTTAAAGACAAGAACACGTGGATATAAGGACACCTGATATATGATGATATGGGAATATTTTTTTGGCAATCTCACATCATTCTTGATTAATTTTGAAGGAATTTATGAGTAAAATCTCAAAATTATAATATATAACTAAAATTCAGAATAAAATTGTTCTTAGTAAAATTTGAATTGACGATTGATTTTTAGTGAAATTTAAATTGACGATCTCCACTTGACAAATTAGGTAGTGCCATCTAAGGGAGCCACACTATTAGAGTATCAGCTTGTTCTCGATGATATGGGAATATTTTACTCATATGGTGGTGAGTATTGTTTATATCATACGTATATACATAAAATACCTTTTCAAAAACAATTAAAAATATGAAAATGTTTAATCACTATGACAACAATTATATGTATTCATAAAAAAGAATTATATATATACATATATATCAGAAACACTTTCATTCTCCAATATAAATTTTTTCAAAGATATAGTAATTTTAATATTTTTTTATTTTAATACTTTTATCAATTTAATTTATATAGTCATTTTTATTTTTATAAATAATGGAATTATATTATAGTTATATTAAAAAATATTTTTTTTTATCTAAATAAAATTATGTTTAGAATTTACAAAAGAAAAATTTTAAAAACAAAAACAAAAAGAGCCCATTTCTTCGAATATAAATATAATTTGTGGACTAAAACCCTTAATTTTCCAAAACATTATTAATTTAATTAGTTACAAAATTGCCAATTTTTTTTGTATATTTGTTTTTGTTTTCTTAAATGTATCTACAATATATATTATAAAAATTATGACAAGAAGACATAGTTTAATTGGTAACAATTTCACTTATAATTCAAAAGGTTATAAGTTAGAGACAAAAATTTTTTCAAAATTTTCAATATATATATATATTGTAAAAATTATAAAAGTTTCAAGCAATAATTGAAGGAAGTAGCAAGCCTTTACCAGCAGATGTACTCCACAAAGAAATCATGTGGTCGAAATTAATTAAACGTTTTTTTTTTTTTTTTTTTTTTTGAAATTTCAAGAATTTTGCTTTATACAAAACTCAAACTCACGATATTTATATGTTTATAGATAAAATCGGTTTTTTTATGATTGATGCGTCAATATAGAGATTCATTGTGTTTGAATATAATTTATCATTCTATTTATAGATGAAGGAGTAATCAAGTAAATGAATTTAATTGGTCAAAAACTTCCTAGCAGTAACATGGCGATATTTGATTCGCCAAGATATTTCTTAGTTCTCGTTCATTGATTTTGCTAACAACGTATTGAAATATCATTAATTATTAATTACTTCGTAATTAATGAAATAAAATCTTATTATAATTTCTATAGCTACCTCGTTGAAATGACTGTTGAATTTAAAAAGACATTAATTTTTTTTTTTTTTTTTTTTACAAAAAAAAAAAAGGGAGAAAGTTATAAGATAATAAATTATTTGTCAAGAAGACATAACTCAGTTGGTAGCAACTTCACTTATGATATAAGAGATCATGGGTTCAAAATATGTCAGAGGCAAAAGTTCTTCAAAAATTTTCAAAAAAAAAAAAATTATTTAATAATAGCGATAAAATTTAAATAATTTGTAACATAATTTTTTTCTAGACAAATAAAAGCATGGGATCTCCTAAAACATCTTTTAAGACATTATTTAAAATATCAATAAAATTAAAATGTGTCAATTTAATTAAATTATGCGATTATCGCTTTTATTTTTATTTTTTTTAAAAAAAAATTAGTTTTTAAAATTTATTAAACTAATACATGTTTTAATTTTATTAATATTTTAGACAATAATTTATAAGATGTTGTAAGAGATCTCGCTCCACTATATTAATGTCTAATAAGCATATGGATTTTATTAAATATAAACCCTATATGCAACTAATTTAATATTAATAAGTACCTTTTAAGCTAAATAAATTAAATCACATATCACTTACCAAAAAAAAAAAAATTAAATCACATATCCAAGCTTTTTCAGTTTCTTTTATTTTTTATTTAAATTTCGACATGATTTAAATTTTTTTTTTTTTTGATAAATTCGACATGATTTTAACTTACTTTACATCTCAAAAAAAAAAAAAAAAAAAAAAAAAAAAAAAAAAAAAAAAAAAAAAAAAAAAAAACTTACTTTAAAGGGAATTATTTATTTCATTTTGCATGTACCTACGTGGCTTCATACCGACCGTTTACTAAACCTAACACCTCTATAATTAAAGTTCAGTATTATTAGGGTGCGATTGTGGGGATGTCTCTAGTAATATCGTCAATATATATATATGTATATATTTAAAAAAAAAAAAAAAAAAAAAATTGTTTATAAAGTCTCTTTTTAATAATAAATCGAACATAAAATTTATCGATAAAGTTTCACTGATAAAATTTCTTTTAACAACAAATCAGACATAAAATTTATCGACAAATTTTAGTATTAAAGAAATTTTAATAGCGAAAGTAATTATTATTGAATAGAGACTAAATTAGATAGGAAATCATTTTTAGATAGAGTGAGGAGATTTTTATTATTATTATTATTATTTTTTGGTATTTAATAATTATTTTAATTTCCGACTAATTTGGAATCGAGCCAAGTCGAACTCTTATTGAGAATAAACTCTCTTTAATACTTATTTTTTCATACATAAGATTTGAACTTAAGACCTTGCTTAAAAGAGAATCAAGCTCCTTTCACTTAGACCAACAAGTTATTGGTAGTGAGGAATGACTTTTTTTTTTTTTTTTTTTTTAATCTTTCGGCATTCAATAGTTACTTTGGGCTCCAACTAATTTAGAATCAAGCCAAATCGAACCCTTATTGGGAATAAGCTCTCTTTAATATTTATTTTTTCATATATAAAATTCAAACTCAAAACTTTATTTAAGAGAAACTAAAATTGTTTCACTTGAACTAATACGTTCTTGGTAGGTAACGAGGAGAGACTTTGAACACTAATAAATAGAGGGGTTGGCCGTGGACGGATTTGGAAACTACATTTTGTTTTTTCCATTTAATAGGGAAGGTACTGACTACTCATAGTGCTGCTGATATTATAAAATAAAATAAAATAAATAAGATGAAAGTTCTACTGAGATCTTTTCCTCCCGATTTACGGGAACTGTGGGGACATCTAAAAACCCATTAGCGGTGACGTTAAATTAAGCTGACGTTTGACCTAAATTTTACCTATTACGTGGCGTTGAAATACTATTACAATTTCACACACACACACACATATATATATATATATCGTCCCTTAACATAAGGATAAATCGCCAATATAATTCTTTATATTTATGTTTTGATTTGTTATGGTTCCTTATATTTATTTTTGTTCAACGTAATCTCTTAAGAATTTTTGAATTAATCAAAGTGGTCATTTGACTATTAACATCTAAATATTTCGTTAACTTTTCTTACATACCTTTTTTTAGAGGAGTATTTTTGTACTTTCACAACTCCTCTATCCCATTTAAAAATTAGTTTTTTTTTTTAAAAAAAAAATTCTCTTTAATTTTGAATAAAAGGACAAAAATACCTCTTCTAAAAAAACACCCGCAAAGGAAGTTAATGGAATATTTAGATATTAACATTTAAAGGACCACTTTGATTAATTCGAAAATTCTTAAAGACTATTTTGAACAAAAATAAATATAAAGGACCACAACAGATTAAAATATAAACTTAAGGAACCAAATTGACAATTTATCCCTTAACATAATTCATACTCTTATATGCATTTAAAAAAAAAACAAAAAAAAAATTATGGAATTCCTCATTCCATTTATTTTTTACTTTAAAACACATATCAATTTAATTAATTTTAAAATTAACATTGTTAATAATATTTATTAATTTTTTTAAAAATAACAAATATAAGGATATTAAAAAGTTTGTAAAGACATAAAAATTATTTTTTTTTATAAATTTTAAAAATTAAAAGTATTTTGTAATTTTAATTTTTTAAAAGATAATAAATATTAGTTTAACGAAAATTTATTATGTTAATTAATTTAACACATATATTAATATTATTAGAGTTTTAGACGATGAATTAGATAATGTGCTAAGAGATCCCGTGCTGCTATTATATATTTGTAATTCTTATAATTACTTATATATTAATAGAAAATTTGAGGAAAGAACATGTAAAAGAGAATTAATTTCAAAATTTTAAATTTCGTTAGAAACCAAATAAAATTAATAAATATATATATATATATATATAAAGACCAATTTCATCAAACGATAATAAATTTGTGATTAAATATATTTATTTACCCCTTTTTTTTTTTTGTTTAAGAGAAAATATGTTCCTTTTTATTTCAATCCAACAAAATGTTGGTCATGTTTACTAATATATATATATATATATATATATATTTATGTAATAGTTATAAATAAGTAATCTGATTTTTAGGTTTAGCTAGATATATTTAATATATTCAATTTCTTTTACTCATCAAATTATATGTATATATATATATATATATAGAATGAAATTAGTATTCACAACTCAAAGTTATGAAGATTGTTTTTGGACTGAAATTATTTTTTAAAATTTTACTCAAATTAAAAAAAAAAAAGAAAGAGCTATACTTGTTTGGATACTACCTAACATGACATTATTCATATTTGGTGAGTTGCCAAAAAAAAATGAATAAAAAATTCATCTACTTATTATAAATATTCAATATATACATATAAATATATATAACTCAAATAACAATATCATCATTACACTAAAAAAATATATTATTTTTATCCTCAACTTACTAGGCAACTTCTTAACTTATCCTCACTTTACTTCTCGTTTTTCGTAATCTACTCAACTTTTTTTTGAAAAAAATGAGCAATCTCAAAAAAAGTTATAATCCAAAACACCATAAAGTTTTCAACACTTACTTTGTTTAATTTCTTTAATTTGAATCTTTTCTATTTCGAATTTATTTAATTTTAATATTTTCCAAAATATGTAAAATATATTATATGACAAGTAAAATAAATAATATATAGGTAAATTGGTAAATTTTGTCCCCAAATTATTACACTTTAGTAAAAAAAGGTCCCTAAATTTTTTTTTTGTCCAAATAGATCCCAAATTATTTAAACCATGTGAAATAAGTCGTTTCATTAAATTTTTATTTTAGTGTACCATTAAGTTTAAAAAAAAAAAAAAAAAAAACTGCTTAGAGGTATTTTGGTCTTTTTACTTTAAAAAAAAAGGGGAAGAAAAAAAAAAATCCAATCATCAAAACCATAATCATTTCATCCTCAAAGCTCTTGATTATTTTTGGGATATTCATCTCACCATCCTCCACCTTCAGTTCAGCAGTAAATTGAGCTGGCAAAATGGTAGACTCCTTCTGAGCACAGGTGATGTTCTCCAGCCTTTCTTTTGACCATCCAAATGCACTCGCTAGAATACATCTCCAGCAATTTTTTTTTTTTTTTTTTTTTTAATTAAAAATACGAAAATAACGCTAAGTTTTTTTTTTTTTTTTTTTTTTTTTTTTTAACTTAACGTACATTAATAGAAAATTTTAATGGAATGACCTATTTCACTAAAGTGCAATAATTTGAGGACTAAACTTACCAATTTGCCTGTATACATATGTATAGCTTTATCTTTTTATAAAAAGAAGAAAAAGAAAAAAAATACATAAATTTTAAATATGCTGAAAAGCTACTAAAAATTTATTGTAAGGACAAATATTCCAAGGTAAATAAATAAAATTATCTGGTCCGCAAACTTAAATGAATTTCATTTACTGGCATCATGTACATATGACTACGAAATTAAAACTGTTTTGGTACCACCACATTAAATAATATAGAAAATATCGTTCCAACCTTTGTCCTTCTCAATAGAAAAAACTTAAATAAAAAAAATAAAATAAAAATGTGAAAAATAAATATATATATATATATATATATATATATATAGGAATGGTAACTGAATTGGAACTTTGCTAGGACAGCAATTAAAATTATTGAAAAATTGGTTGATTCAATTTCGTAAAAAATATTAATTAATTAAAGTACAAAATTTTTATTTTTTTTTTTTTACTAGCACCTTTCAAGTTTTTTCAGCTAAAAAATTGAATTTTTCGGCCAAAATTTATCACATGCCAGATTCTGATAATGATGTTCTTAATAAGAAAGTAGTGACGATGGTATCGACGTCTCTTGAAATAAATAAATTACACAATAAATATTCACAATGCTACAAAATTCTAAATCCAATGGGGTTTAGTTTCTCACTATTTGCGATGGTCTGACCATTCTATCCGTTTCTTAGTTTGAAGAGAAACAGAGATAAGAACAGTGTTTGGACTATTTTACCCCTCAAAAAATGATTACGTACTGGATACGTGATGAATTTTAGCCGAAAAGTTTAAATTTTTGGTCGAAGGGGACTTACTAAGCTACTCGTAAAATGATATAGGACTTACTAGATTAAAAATAAAAATTTTAAATTTTAGTTAATTAACAAAAATAGTTACAGGACTCAACCCGCCAATTTTCCTAAAATTAAACCCAAAGAAAAATTGGCGTCCAAGCAAATCTGAACCGGTTATCATTTCTAATTTTAATCAGTTTGTTATTTGATTTTATATTAGTTGTGAACCAAAATACACAACTAATGTAAATATTTAATTTTAAGTTTTTAGTTTTTACTAAAAATATTAACATTTCATATTTCTAATATTCTTTAATTTTTTTTTTCTTTCAATATATATATATATATATATATTTTAAAAGATAGAACTTTGAATTTTCTTTCTTGTTTTAATATTAATACTATGCTA
>JAXGGT010028028.1:0-14471 GCA_035583425.1 Marsdenia floribunda
TAAAGTCCAAGAAAAAGAGGAGAAAACCCTAATAAAAGGAGGAGAGATCAGATCTAAAAAGGTTGACGCGGGCTATGCCCGTTGTTAGGGTGTGAGTTCGAAAATCAGAGAAGAAAGGCGATACTGTTCACACCGGGTACTGTTCACCGCCAGTTACTGTTCACTGGTACTGTTCAATGGTTACTATTCATGTACTGTTCACACAGAACTGTTCATCGCGATTACGAGAGATTTTAGAGAAATCATGGAATCATTACAAGATTTTATAATGACAGCTTAAAAACTTTGTAATCGGTCTAGAGGAAGATGCTTCCAAGGCAATTCAGAGTTCTAGAACATCATTGATCTCGGGTTCTAATTTGATTTTCATATCTGATTGCATTAATCTATGAGATTGAATGTTTATTCGTTTGAATGGAATTTTGAGATTAAACTTAATTTTGATTGGCAGTTGTTAATTGAATCTATGTGTTTATCTCTATTTTGATTGATTTCGAATTTGGATTTTTGATGAGTTCATGGATTACCTCGATATTCATGGGTCTTAGATTAAACATGAGTTGATGAAATAGACGGTTGTCTAGGAAACCTATTAATGCTTAATCGAATTCTAACGGGCTGTTAGTAGGTGAATAAAATTCTAATTTGGGGTTCTAAATTAATATTCAATCAAGGGACCAGATTGGAATTATCAATTAAGAAATATTAGAAAGAACAAGGAAGAATTAAATTGAGGTATCAACCCTAGGCTGATTACACTTTCTCATTATTATTTCCATTTGAATTCATTCAGTTTAATTGTTTTGTTCTTAAATTTCGTTAAACATAAAAACCCCCTTTTTTCTACTTTATTTAAGATTAGTGATTCTTAGATTGATTTAACGATTAAGGCTTCCTTGGGAGATGACTTGGTGAGCACTATACTGCTTTCTAGTTTTTAAATTAATCTTGGTCGGTTTGACGACAACTGCGAATTTATCCTTTACCGAACACCACAATACTACAAGAAAATTTCAAAAACATGATAGATTAAGGGATGGGGAAAAACCAGTGTTTAAAGTAGGTATGACCTTCAATACCAAGGATGACCTTAAAACTGCAATCTTAAATCATGCACTGAATCTCGGCAGAGAAATACACTGATGACAAGATTAGGTTATTAGGTTGAGAGTGATGTACAAAGGGGAGAATTGCCCTTTTTTGATATATGCGCATAAAGTAGGACAAACTGAAACATTCTAGTTTAGGACGTTGAACATGAAACATGATTTTTTTAGGTCATTGACTCACAAACTAGCTGTTGCTAAGGTCCTGGCAAGTAAATTTGTTGATGATTTTAAGAGTGATAATCCAGTAAAAGTTCACGAGTTCCAAAAAAGGTCCATAAAGAACTTAATGTGAACATTTCATTTTGAAAGGCATACAGTACAAGGAGGGAAGCAATGAAGTTGATTCATGCCAGTTATAATGAGCAGTACAAGATGTTGTGGAGTTATTGTGAAAAGTTAAGGTCTACCAATAAAGGCTCAACCGTGTGCATTGAACAAACTGTGAATGAAGAAAGTATTTCAAGAGGATTTATATTTGTTTAGATGCACTAAGGAAGGGTTTCGAAGCTGGATGTAGGAAGGTAATAGGACTAGATAGGACATTTCTGAAAGGCCCTCATCCTGGCGTGTTGTTAACTGCATTTTTCCTATCATATTCCTTCCTCAAATACATCAAATTCCTTCCTAAAATAGCATTTACAACTACATTTTCTCACAACTTTTCAACTGCAACATCGCAACATTCTAAATGGTTTAATTTCTTCTTTATTGTGATCGACCTCTTCAAAGATAAGTTCTTTATTGTTGGATTATATTGCAGATTTGACACATTATTTTCTATTCTTTCTGTTTGCTTATTTACACACCTACGGCTATTGGGATATTCATTTTCAAATTATAGTCATTTTCCTTTGCTTTCATCCATTCTCCTATCCTGCTACTCATATGTTTTTCAGATAATGGAAATTTTCCAACAATTGCATTGCATTGCCAAATTGTAATTCTCCCCAATAGCACAGACAAGATCCCCAAACATGGAATGACACAAGATTAAAGCTAATTTCAAAACAAATATCTTAAGATTAATCCTTTGCATTGATATGAACAAGATCACCATACTATTACATCAATGATAATGTTCCTTATTTTACAGCATAACATCCCAAACAAGCAATACTAATGCATCCTATCCTCAACATCCTTTGCAACAGCTGCTTCAACTAAACCATATGCCAATTTGCCATCTTTATGCTATAAATTTCCAAGGGTAAATGCAGAACAAAAATAACGCCATACACTGCCACTGACATTTTCTTTTCTGCTGCTTCTCTTTATCCTCCTCAATCTTCCTCAGTTTCCATCGTAAACCTGGGATAATGATCTTCGATCTGGCAAACATGGGTGGATCAATCCATTCAAAAAACCCGCAGCTGGCACATTGCTTCAAAATCAAAATGGAACTGAAATTAAAATTTATTCACACCTATATATAAACATCACCCTAAATTTAAGATATCAAAACTAGAGAACATATACAATACCTTTTTTTTTGCAACACATAAGCCTACTTCCTGGATTAGAATCAGTCCAGGACATTTTCATACACACTCCAAAGCCACAAAAACATTTTCTTCCTCCGTCTTGTTTAAGGTTCCAATCACTGCTATTGTGTTTATCCCGATCATGCCATGAACCCCTATTATCATCCACATGATTATGGTTCATTTTACCAGATACAGCAAGAACGAAAGATGCAACGAACTGCAAAGAACAACGAATGGTGAGGAAGACGTCGACGAAGACCTAGAACAAAGAAGAAGAAGGAAATCGGGTAAGGTAAGATGAAATGGGGTAATAAGAGGAAATCGGGTAAGGTGAGGTGAAATGGGGGAAGCAAAACGGGTTGGGAAATGGGTAAAAAGGTGAAGTACCCATTTTGCCCCTGATTAAAAAAAAAAAAATTGACGTTGCCTATGCGTTGGCCATCCAATTTTGGATGGAAGGGCGTAATGTGCAAGTTAAAAAATAGTTTGGGGATCTAAAAAGATAAAACAAACTCATAGGGACGTAACTTGTACATCGTAAAAAGTTTGGGGACTAAATACGACAATATGCCTCAAAATAAATAAAATGCATATTTTTAAACAATATAATTATTGTCAAAATACGTATGTGACAGAAATTTTAAAAGAAAATATTTAATTTATATATCTAAAAGTTTTAGGAAAAAATAAATATAATTAAACAATTATTTCTTTTTAATGCTTTTAACCTTATGTCACATTATTATATATTATTTGCTAACAAGATGTATAACTTTATTTTTATTTTATTGTTTGAACCTTTTTTCCTTTTTCCTCTTTTCGGTAGAAAGGGAAACAAGCATTTATAGAATGGAGTTTTGTAGGTCCCTAGTGGGAAATACTTTCCCCATCTTTATTATTAGAATGCAAATATAAAAGCATGTACGGTAAAAAGAGGATCAGTGTTGACGGAGTATAGTGGCGACAAAATTATTATGTATAAATTTTACTAATGTATTCTATCACAAAATTTCTTTCACGATGATAGTGGTTAAGGTACCATGTCAAGTGTTGCCCACTGATCAATGGCATTCCCGGCCATAGCTGTTGAGGTTATGAATTTTGAGTTTATGGGATTCACAGTTTGGAAAAAAAAATCATCGGTTTAATTGAATCATATTTCGGTAAATAGATATTTCTATTAGTTATGATGCAATTTTAAGGCTATATATATATATTTTTTTTGAGGGAAAAAATTAAAGCAACTTCATTGATTTCGTAACAGTCTACATGTAGTGCTGGTAGAACAGAAACCTAAAATTACACCATTCTCCAAATGGTGAGCAACATTGTTAATTGTTCTAGGACAGAAACAAAACTTAATAACCCTATGTGCTGTACATGCTTTCCTAACACCGTCAATTAAAGATCCTAAGGGAGAGAGATCCAAAAACTGACCATTCAACCTGTTAACAATAGATTGGCAGTTAGATTAATTACACTTAAAACTTTCATGTCGCAGAGTAGCAACAATTCAGTAACTTTTCCATACACCCATCAACTCAGCATGTGCAGCTGAGGTTATGTCTCCTAATGGCCCAGCTCCTGACAAAAGAAGAAGAAGAAACCCGGTATCATTCCGAAGTACAAAGCCATAGCAAGCTCGTTTCCCAGTCCATGCCGCATCAACATTTAATTTCAGAAAACCTTGCCCCAGTCGATTGTGCTTCACCCACACAGACAGTGCTCTTTCCTTGACAAATAATAAATTCCTGCATGGCAGTCCAAATAGCCCACAGAATCTATCCTTTCGGAAAATCAAAGATAGCAATCTCCCCCTCACTTCTAGGACAGAAAGGAAAACCTGAAATATGCCTGCTTTTGAGATTATAATTAGGATAGTCAAACACTACCTTAACTCTACATTAGTATGATACTGTCCATTTTGAGTCAAGCTTGCACGAATTTGTTTTTAGGCACATCCCAAAAGCTCTCATACTATTAGAGTTAGGTGAATATTTATATTCAAGGTGATTTGTCCTTAAATTTTCAATGTGGGACTTAGGTTTGATACCCAACAATCCTGCCCTTAAACCAAAGGACCACCTAGCAATCTCCGGTAGTTGGGTCAACTTCCCGACCAACACATTCACCCAATCCCGATCCTGATGTTGGATTGTAGACATTCACGTATAGGATTTAAGTTTTATATTAAACTCTTTTATTTTACAATTTTTAAATACTTTTTATTGAATGAATTATTATATACTTTTTATGTAATGAAATATTTTGTATTTTGAATTATTTTTAATTTATTACCATATGTTACTTTATTTTCTAATTGTTCAATATTCAAAATTATTTTAATTAAAATAATCAAATAAATGCATATTTAGGGTAGAAATGATGGACAACGACCCTCATTTTTTATCTGTAATTAAATTTTAATATCTAATTTTATTATAATTATAATTATAATTTTTATTTAAAAAATATAAAAAAATGATAGCCATAAACCGTTGCATCTGCTCAATCTAAAATATCCAATAAAATTGGAAAAAAAAAAATTATTGGGTCAGAAACAACGGTTGACAGAACCACTGTTTCTAGTACCCAAAAACGGGGTCACCAGTCGCCGTATCTGACTTCGATTTTTTTTTTTTTATTCTCCATTTAGACTTAAATACGATGGTTGAAGCCGCCGTATCTGAGTAACAGAAACGGCGGTTGTACAGCCGCCGTATTTGACCAATTTTTAATTTTTTAAAAAAAAATTCATTTTTTACGATGTTTTGGTCAACCATCGTTTTCAAGTGTCGTACTTGATCAAAAATGATGATTTTGTAGCTGCAATTTATTAAAAACGACGCAATTTTAAACAACGGCAAAAAAACGGTCGTTGAATCACCATTTTAGGCAAAAATGACAGCCAAAGAGCCAGAAACGGTAGTTTCCTAGCCACTGTTTTTGACCTAAAATCCTGTAGTGTTCGTCTCTAATTAGTTGATGAAGACATGAGCTACACAAAATAATAATAATAATAAAATAAAATCAAACAAAACATATCCCAATTTGCCAACTGTATTGCAATTGTGCAATGTGCTTAGGTTTGTAGTTACTGTATAGAATTCAAACACTTCAAAGATGTTCATATATGAAACTTATTTGCAAATTATTTACCATGATAATTGTGATATATATAATTATGCAATAGGTCATGATACATATACATATATATATATATATATATATATATGGTGACCTTTTTAGTCAAACACATATAAATGACAAGACGGGGTCCAAATGTGAGTGCTGGCTCCAGAGGCTAACCGTTACTATTTATTCCCAGCCGGCCATGACATACACACGAAAATATAAATATATATATATATATATATATATGAATGTGGAAATAGGTATTGATAAAACCCGTCATTCGAAAAAATATCAGACTTAATTTGATTCTAAATCAATTTAAATTTTAAGTAATTATCAAATATTAAGAATTTTAAGATCAATATATATATATATGTGTGTGTGTGTATACTAATATACGAAGCCGTCTTAATTCTTTAGAAGTAGAGTGATACAACAATATAGGATTGTATTCCAAGTCGATCACCTAAAGAAAGAAAGCGTACTGATAAAAAATGTTGTGGGTTGTGTAATCTTATATATAATTAATGTCTATGACTTTAGTGTGATTGATCATTTTTCTTTATTTTTTATTTAATGGATCGTTAATGTATAATAAGTTAGTGTATTTGATTATTTTTTTCATAAAATTTATTATTTGAACAATTCAAATTTTGTAAAAAAAAAGATCAAATTCACCAGCTTATTATATATTATGGACTTACTAAATAAAAATTATTGAAAAGAGACCTACTACTTATTTATCTTCTTATATATATAAAATATGTTTATGAGTTTAATAAATATCTTTTTGTTCAAATTCAACTAAAGTTTGCAATTTGTTCTTCACTCTCTCTATCTTTGTTTATTGTATCTTTCCCTTTCTCTCCATCTTTAATCTACTACCTGTGAATGCTTCTAACAAAAGTATATGAGTGGTGAAAAGAGCCCAAATATTCGGAGAAGCCAATAAAAAATTATTATTATAAGTAAAAGTCCAGTCACTACTTAAACCCAATTACAAATAAGGGTACTTTGGTAATTATATACAAAATGATCTTATGTTCCACATCATATTTTTATATATATATTTTTTGGTAAGTGAGATTTCATTAATAAAGATAAAATATTACACAAATGAATGATTTAAAATCATTTATAGTAATAAGGCAAAACACCAACCTAAAAAATTTAGGTAAAGAGATAAGTCTAAACCTAATAAACTTAGGTGAGTAGAAGCTAGACAACACAGACACAACAAGAAAGCAAAACAACAACAACAGTGTTAACATAAAAAGCAAACAACAAACAACAACAAAAATACAGAAATAAAAGACATCCTATCTAAATCTTCAAGACTCTAGTCATCAACTGCGGATTCCAGTTACAAAATAGGCTCGATTTCGTCCTCTTCCGTTAATGACTGACTAATCAGTCCTGGACATGGCAGAAACATCAAAGAAAGTCTAGGAAAAAGAAAAAATTTGAACAAGGGGCCCAAATCTAAACTGTGTTTAATAGATTTTTCTTCAGAAAGAAGAAAAGAGTTTTGAAAGATCAGAACAAATATGTGCAAAGAAAACACAAAAGATGACAGAATTTCAAAGACAGTAGATAAAATGAAGAATATAGCAAAAAATCACGAATAAAAGACAAGAAATAAAAGAAAAACAGTAGAAATTAGATCTCCGACCAAGAAAGAAACTCTAGCCGGGAGAAAGAAGAGGAAGAAGGGGGGCGGCGGTTGGCAAGGAAGGAAGAGAGAAGGAGGAGAGAATTAGGGTTGTAGAGAGAGAAAGGATCTTTGCATATTGAAATCTTTCATATTTTTATACATTTTTTTCTACCAATGTCACTATATTTATACTTGTACTTGTATTTAGAAAAGGTATGTTTACTTGAATCTTTAGACTTTGATTATTTGTTTTAACTTCTTTATCTGTTGTTGACTTGAGCATCGGAGGAACTTTAAGGATTTTCATCCTTTTAGCTTTTGTTTTGCAGGATTTCAAAAGAATCTTCTTTGAAGGTCTAATTATCTGCATCAATGAGTACCAATGAAAATAATCGTTCCGCATGTTTAATGATTCGTTGTTGATTGAGAGAATATAAAATATCTAAAGAAGACGAGAATAGGGTATTAAGAAAAGAAAGGAGAACAAGATAGATTGTCTCCAAAGAAAAGGAGTGAAATTTAAAAGAATAATAATAATGATAATAATAATATTTAACCTCTTTTTAAAATTATCCCTATTTATTTATCAAATTACTTTCCTTTTGTCAAGCAGTAGTATAATTAGTTTATTTTCCTATAACAGTTGGATTAACTAGGAATAATTATGAACTAAATTTTCTTTTGATTTGTAAATATATATATATATATATATTAAGAGAGATTAGAGGATTTAGTTGTCAAACAATTAGCCATTTGATAATTTTAGTCTCATTTTTTTTTTGATATTCTTAATAAATTACAATTAGTGATTTATTATCAAATTTACTGACTAAAATTTATGAATTCATATTTTATCGAATTATAAATAATGAATTTTATGATGTTCAAAGAATTAATTATGAATTAGGTAAATGGGCAAGTTTAATTCTCAAACTATTGTACTTTGGTGAAATAGGTCCTTGAATTAATTTTTTAATCTAAATAGATCCTCAAACTACTCGAATCGTGTTAAATGTCTTTACGTTAATTTTTTTTTTTTTGGTTAAAGTACAGTTAAGTTTAAAAAAAAAAAAAAAATAGCGCCTCTTCTCTCTCCCAGAAAACCGACCTCCCCCCTTCCACTGATACTTCACAATGCCTATCAAATTCCTCTCCATCACTAAATCCAACTTGCGAATTTGCAAAGACATTGTAACATGGTACATAATTCTCCCAATCCTTCCCATGGCTAATAGAGAAGTCTCAGAAGAATAATATGGAAGGTTGAAGGAAACCAATGCATGAAAGTGTGCCAATCCGGATAGGGTGGCTAGGTGGCATCCCTCGAGAGTCCACTTGGCAGGTCGCAGTCTGAAAATTGTTGAGTCCCCGCGATAGACCGGAGCCCAACTTATTCTATTACAATTTACATCAGTGGTCGGCTTCACTATAGGCACTTTACTCTGGATGTCGCTGTCTGGTCCAGTACCAAGCAATTAATGCCCTCTGACACCAACACAGAGGAAGTATGCCCTGTTTCAACCATGCGCAATACATGGGTGTACTTTCTAGACAAGTGTCCTCTCCTTATTAGGGCACACATATCCATAAATAACGGAAATGTTAACCTGAGCAAGGATTCGATTTAGGTAATCTGTTATCCTTGATACACTTTGATACTAGAATCTTTTTGAATCTCAACTGACTTTACCATCGGAGGGTCATCGCCGGAGTCCCTCTCCAGCCAGTGACTTTTCTTGCAGGTGATTGAGCTTGAGGAAGTGTTGTATTTCATCCTACGTAGCACCTAGCAGAGTTGATTCCCGATCAGTTGGTTCCGTTACTGGGAAAAGACTTTCCTTCCTTCGTTGAATCACATTTTCCTCCCAATCCATAAGCATATTATCACTTGTAAAAACTTCCCGAACATGACGTCAAAAGGGCATTCAAGAGCTTCCGCAGGACAGAGGTTAAAGGAGCTTGTCCTGGAAACACCGGCAAAGCCCATATCCAAACCGGCAGCATTGTCCTCCCAACCGATGTCTGAGCTGACTCAACTAGCAGGACCTTTTGCTCATAGACGCCTAGCCATCGAACCGTTGGGACGTCCATCTAATGATCTGAGAGACAGGCTTAACAGGCAAAGGAACCAAGCCACTGCTGACCCTGCGAGGGGCCACCCAAAGCCCTTGGAGCAAGAAATGGAGCGGCTCAGAAAGCAAAATGAGGCATGGGCCGAGTGGGCAGCCTTGAGCAGGTGCATGGCGATGATTGGAGAAATACTACCACCACCTGTGCCAGTCGCAGAGGCCGCTCAAACTACCCAGGCCCTTGGAGCTTCACTCGAGACAGTTCACACTCGCATAGAAGCTCAGGTGAGGGCCTCAACCGGTCACATTAGTGCTGCCTTGTCCAAGAGACAGCGAACATAACATATTAGAAGTGAGGTTGGTGAGTCATACCACTCTTCTCATCCTCGCATCAGGCCTGCGGCGACGCTAAGACCTGAATCGAAAAAGTCGAGAATGTTGCCCTCGCCACCAAGGATGAAGCAAGCCGCCTCTAGGTCTAAAGGCATTGAGATAGGCCCATTCACGAGGTAGATCAGAGAGGTACCACCAAATCCCTCTCTTAAGGTACCTTAGTTCGCCCTGTACTCAGGACAAGTGAGGCTCCAAGAGCACATATGCTACTGCAAATCAACAATGGGGCTTATTATCAATGATGAGGCCATGCTCTGTCGAGCTTTCCCTAGCACACTGGCCAACAAAGCCCTTTCACGGTACACTTCCTTGAAGTCAAATTCCATCGACTCGTGGGCTACCATGGAGAAGTCCTTTCTAGACAAGTTCAACATTGCAGGGGCCCGTGGGGACCTCGCCAATGTGAAGTAGCGTGAGGGGGAGTTGTTGCTATCTTATTTGGATTGTTTTAAGAGGGTCTATGGCGAAATAGAAGGCCTCAGTGAGGACACCGTCCTTAAATGCTTTGAATGGGGTTTTAGGTCCAGCGCCCTGTATACCGAACTCCAACTCCGGAAGCTGCGCACACTTGGAGAAATGTTCAATGTGGCTAGGAACGTAGCATTGGTAGAAGGTGCGTCATCTTCCACACCCAGCGGCACCAGGAAGAAGAAGGAGCACGAGTCCGGAGGAAGAAGTCAACGGTCCCATACCATAGCTGACAAGAAGAAATACAAAAATGGAAAAGGAAAGAAAGGGAGGAAACTTTCACTCCCCTCAATGTCACCAGCGAGAGTCTTATCTCCCTGTTGAAAGAAAGACATGGAGTGAAAGACCTCTCCCCCTTAGATCCAAATAAAACCAAGGACCGAACTAAATTCTGCGCCTTCCACTGGGATCATGGACATCCCACTGAAAACTACATACAGTTGCACAAGGCCATCGAGTACCTCCTCCGGGATGGTTATCTCTTGGACTATAAAGCAGAAAACCACCCGAGGCGGGCTGAGGAGGGTTAGTGCCGAAGAGAAAGCTGAGAGAGGTTGATTGAAGTCATAATGATAGATACCCCTTCAATCTCCCAATTGAAGAGGTAAATCCACTCACTCCACTCTACCAACTCCGCCCTAAAGCTCCTCAGTAGTGGGGGAAACAATAACGTTTTCTCGATCCGAGCTGGCGCCTATGATCGAAGCTCGCTGTAATCCAGTTGTAGTTGAAGCCTCCCTGACAACTCTTGGCATCGATAATTTTTTGGTAAAGAGAATGCTGGCTGGCACAGGAGCGTCAAATGACATCCTCTATTATTGATGCTTCAAAGAGATGGGACTCAGTGACCACCAGCTTCAACCGGACTCTACAAGATTGGAGGGCTTCACCAACCACAAAGTGCTCGTTAAAGGCACAGTGACCCTCACACTCACACTCGAAAGCGGTCTGGCTTCACAAAAAAGGATGGGTGAATTCTTCGTAATGGATATCGATTCTTCCTACAACGCCATAATGGGTGCCCCTTCCTAGGCTGCGTTTGAGGCAGTAGTTTCCATGGCCCCTCAGCGGATAAAATTCCCTGTGAGAGGGGGGATCGGTTGCATATGCAGCAACACCCGCCCTCTCTTGGATTTTCTGATGAAAAGAAGAAAACAGAGGGGTGTGAGGTTGCCAACTCGCAATCTATGTAGATCGGAGTGATCTCCGCCACGGCCTCAGTAAAGAAAGACCTTGAGGTACGTACTCCGATCGAGCCAGCGGAGTATGAAGGGATCATCGTCCATGAAGATCATCCTGAGCAGATGGTGAAGATAGGGGCCGATCTCCCTCAGGCCAAGAAAAAAGACATCATGGCCTTTCTCCGGAAGAGGCGGTCAACTTTCGCCTGGAGTACAACAGATATGCTAGGTCTGGCCGAGGAAGTCGCAGAGCACAAGCTGAACATCGCACCGGAGTACAGGCCGATACAGCAGAAACTTCGATGATTTGGCGAAGAGAAAGAGCAAGCTATGAAAGAGGAGGTCGTAAAACTCCTCGCGGCAGGATTCATCCAAGAGGTGAAATATTCGATGTGGCTTGCGAATGTGGTCATGGTGAAGAAACAAAATGGAAAGTGGAGAATGTGCATAGACTTTACCGACTTGAACAAAGCCTGCCCCAAGGATTGTTATCCACCCCCAGAATCGATGCCTTGGTTGATTCCACATCAGGGTACTCAACGATGAGCTTCCTGGATGCTTTCTCTGGCTACCATCAGATTAAGCTACACAAAGAGGATCAAGTTCACACCTCCTTTTGGGCAGCCAGAGGCATCTACTATTACAAGGTCATGCCTTTTGGGCTGAAAAATGCCGGGGCCACATATCAAAGGATGGTGAACCGAGTATTCTAAGGACAGGTCGGCTGGAACATCGAAGCTTATGTTGACGACATGGTAGTAAAGACAAAGGCCGGAACCTCCCACCTTATGGACCTAGCAGAGACCTTCGATACCATGGACGCTTTCGACCTGAAGCTCAACCCTACAAAGTGTGCCTTCAGGGTGAAGTTAGAAAAATTCCTCGGTTTCATGGTTACGGAGAGAGGAATTAAGGCTAATCCTGAGAAAATCACGGCCCTACTCAACATGAACCCTCCTAGGTGCCTGAAGGACTTGCAAAGGCTTAACAGATGTATAGCAGCATTAGGAAGGTTCGTATCAAAGTCCGCCGAAAGGTGTCTGCCATTCTTCAAAGCCCTAAAAGGAGCAGAAAAGCAGGTACAGTGGAGCCCGAAGTGCGAGACCGCCTTTGCAAGCTTGAAGAATTACCTGAGTCAGACTCCCTTATTGAGTGCCCCTATAGTAGGAGAGCATCTTTTCTTGTACTTGGCGACTGAAGACCTAGTCATTGCTACCGCTTTAGTTAGGGAAGTGGGCAAAAGGCAGCTGCCTATGTATTATGTGAGTAAAGCGCTTAACAGGCTTGAATCTAGGTACCTTAATATAGAAAAATTGGCTTACTCTCTTGTTGTGGCAGCTTGAAAACTATGAGTCTATTTTGAGTCCCATGTTATTAATGCCTACACTAACTCCCCACTTCACCAAATATTCCATAAAAATGGATCAATCCGATAGATTGCTCAAATGGTCTGTCAAGCTAAGTGGATACGAAGTTAACTTTATCCCTAGGAAAACAATCAAGGGTCAGGCCTTAGCTGATTTCTTAGCAGAATGCTCCTTCTCAGAGAAGTCGCCTGAAAGGACAGCTGAAGAGAACAAGGGGCCAGCTTGTGAAGTTCCTGACGACACTTGGGTCATGAACACCGACGGAGCGATCAACTCCAAAGGAGTGGGGGTAGGCAACCTACTTTAGTCACCAGAGGGGACCCAAGTTCTAGAACGAAGCGTGCGACTCGACTTCTAGGTAACAAACAATGAAGCTGAATACGAAGCCCTTATTATTTGCCTCCGTTGGGTCAGGACGGCAGTTGTCGGCTCTCTAAGGGTCCTCAGCAACTCCCAAGTTGTCGTGAAGATAAAATGACCAGAGAATTCAATGTTAACTCGGACAAATTGACCAAATATACATTTGGCACAAAAGGAGGTGTCCAGGCTTGATTTTTTCTCTATCAAAGCCATCAGAAGAGAATGTAACACACTGGCTGATCTTTTTGCAAAAATTGCTTAAGGAGAATCCTCTAATAATGAAGGGATTATGGTCGAAGTGCGAGAGGAGGCATTGATAGTGGCAAGTGATAATATATAGATTTATGTGTTTTTGGACCCTCTATGCTTAACATTTAATACATTCATTCTACCATTCTTACAATTTTTAGGTATTATTTGGGTAATTTAGATTATTAAGCTTTAATGGTTTTGATACTAAATTATTGGGCTTTTAATTGTACTTTTATTTTATTCTATTTCTGATTCAACCTCAACACCCAAAAAAAATCAAGCAAAGATTCGGCCTGCAATTTAAGGGGCCCGTAAAGCCCAAGAAATTAAGAGGAGATAAAAAGAAGAAAAAAAATCAGATTAGAGTTAGTTCGAAAATCATAGAAGAGAGGTTACTGTTCACACCAGTTACTATTCATCGATTGTACTATTCACGTCGGTTATTGTTCACCGGTGATACTGCTCATGCAAGAGTTACTGTTCACTCCGGAGTTACTGTTCACCGGTACTGCTCACAGTGCTGTTCATTGCGATTTAGAGAAAGAATTTTGAGAAATCATAGAGGCATTACAAGATTTTGTAATAGCAGCCTAAACACCTTGTAATCGGTCTGGGGGAAGATGCTTCCAAGGCAATTCAGAGTTCCAGAACATCATTGATATCGGGTTGTAATTCTAATTTTCTGATTTGATTGCATGAGATTATGGATTGAATGTTTATTCGATTGATTGGGTTTTTGAGATTGAAATTGAATTTGATTAGCGATTGTTAATTGAATTTATATATCTATCTCTATTCTTTGGGTTAAATTTTTGAGATTACATTTAGTTTTGTTGGCGATTGTTAACTGAATTTTCATGATCATCTCTATTTAATTGTTTTCAAATCTGAATTTTTCATGGATTCATGAATTACCTTGATATTCACGGGTCTTAGATTAAACATGAGTTGATGGAATAGATGATTGTCTAGGAAACCTATTAATGTTTAATCGAATTC
>JAXGGT010028086.1:0-10942 GCA_035583425.1 Marsdenia floribunda
TTAGCCATCGTATATAGTAAGAATATATACGACGGTTCTATAGCCGTCGTAAATTAATAGTCGTATAAAGTAAATACAACGGTTTTTGAGCCGTCGTATATTTTTAACGACCCTTACTTTTACGATGGATCAAAAATCGACGTTGAACACTCGTTTATAGTATATATACGATGCCTCTTACACTATATACGATAGTTGTAGAGCCGCCGTATATAGTCTTATTTTTAGTAGTGAAATAGTAGTAATTTAAAAAAAAAAATAAAAAGTTTTTAGTAAAATGTGAATAGACTAAAGTAAAACGTGGTCTTAAATTGCGTTATAAACATCAGTTGGAATGAAATAAATCCATTCAATTAAACTTGAGGCATAGATGCCATAAGAAGTTAATCTATGAGTAATAATATTTAAACATTTATATACATATTTGATTGTGAAAAATTAAATAAAATAAGAAATTTTTTATCTAAATTTATAATGTGACATGTACTCATCCCTAATATTCACTTAATACTCAACGAACTATGTGAAGGAATTTCAACGTTTGAATATCTTATTAAGAAGAAATAAAAAAATTAAAATTCAGTTGATATTCACTATAAAAATCAATACAAATATATTAATTATTAGAAATATTAGATAAAATATAGAAGATTAGTACAAAGTAACTTAAAAGACATACGTAAAAATGAAAAAAAAATATTAATATATTTAATTTACATCATAATACTTAATAAAAAAATAAATTGTAAAAAAAATCATTAATATTAGATAAACTTGAAATAATGAATATATAGTCATAAAAAGTAAAATATTAAAATAAAAAAAAAAAAAAGAAAAGAAAAAGACAATGAAAATAAAAAGTTAAAAAAATAACAACAATGCCATTAAAAAAAAAAAAAAAAATTGCTTCTAGAAGCAATACTTGTAATCTTATATATAATAGATATATATATATCCCGAGATGTTTTTACTTGAATTTTTGACATTTTAAATTTATAATTAAATTATTGCTAATTGATTTGTGTATACTCATTATTCATATTTCTTTTCTCTTATGGAAGAGGCTTCAACTATACTTTTATTTGTAATTTAATTTATTTTATTGGAAAATTTTTAACTTTAGTCCAATATCATTTTTATTGTCTTTAATTTTAATTTTTTTTTTTTATCATTATTAATTTACTATGCTTAATTTGATTTTTTTTTTTTTTGTCCAAAAAAATTGAATTATTTAATCTTTTTTGTCAAGTATCGACCATATTATAATATAGTCACCGTTCAAAAATATCAAAAATATTCTTAAAAAATGTTACATGACAAAAAAAAAATATTGAATAATTCGATTATTTTTTGGCCCAAAAAAAAAAAAACTAAGTTATGCATAATAAATAGATAATGCAAAATAAAAATAAACATAAACATAAAGAGAACTAAAGATGGGAAGTGCAGAAGTATATAAAATAAAGTGTAGAATTTTTCTCATACCCTATTTTCAACTTTTCCCCTACCCTACTAAATTGTTCCTTATAGTTTAGGGATTAAAACCGTTAATAATTCTTTATTTTTTTAAATTGTGGAAATTTTTATCTATAATGTGACTCGAATTTATGATTTTTTTAAATTATAAATAAAATAGTTGCCTATCAATGGAGTTATGGCTTCTTATTACAACTGTAATTGAACCGAACATAGGATGTTTGAGTTTGGTTTGTTTAATTTTTTGAACATGTTTGAATAGATTCGATTAATGTTTTGAATGTAAAATTTTATTCGAATTTGCTCGATTATTTGTTCATATATGTTCAGGTTCAGCTCATTTAACTTTCAAACTAATTTGACTTCGAGTTTAAGTTCAAGTTCGAATTCGAATTATATTTAAAAAAATATATAAAATTAAATAATAAAATATTAATATATAATAATTTTTATATAATATATATATATTATAATTTGTATGCGAATGCTCAATTATATTTGCAAACACTGTCAGAGTTCACTCGAATAACATTCAAATTAAAAAATTATTTAAGTTTGTTTGTTTAATAAACAAACGAACTTTAATAAAATATAACATGCTTGAACGAGCATTATTCACGAACTATTTGGCTGATCAACAACTCTACTCCTTATTAAAATGAGAGTAATTTAAAATTAAAATTTATTTTTTTAAAAAAAAACAAACATTTATCATAAAAAATTAATTTGAATAATCACTTATCTCTAATACATTCTAAAGAATTTGCATATAAAGCGATAAATAAAGGATTATAACGACTTTTTTTTTTTGAAAATTTTAAGGTACTTTTGCGTTTGACGTATATCGAAATTATGACCTCTCAAATTATAAGTAAAATTGTTATCAATTAAACTAATCTTTTTTATTGTAACGATTAAATATAATAATTTTTTTATTTAAAAGAAATTAAATATATTTAATAATAATAAAATGATCTAACTCAATTAATACAAGCCAAATCATTTTTCATTTCATCATGGTTATTTCCCATTAAGATGAGAGGAGCCTTTACCACTAACATATAGTTACTCTTCCACAATTAATTCTAGTTTTCAAAAAAAAAAAACAAAAACAAAAACAAACAAACAAACAAATAGACAAACCGAAATTCCATTACTAATCATTGCCAGCAAACCAAGCTGGGAAAATATTATTTGGGAAAAGTGGGAACCATTCCCTAATACCAACATGATTAGAGCCAAAACATGCTAAATTGTGTGCTATTACAATAGAGGAATGAGGGATATGAATTAAAGAAAAATGTTGCAAAACATCAAGCAACTCTTTTATGAGTTGTATTGTGTGTCCAACTGCGGAAAAAATTGTCTCTGGCTTGAGGATTTTTTGAATCAAAGCTAGGCAATCCCCTTTGAAAATGTCCCTTTGAATTCCTTGTAAATGAGCCCATATGATAGCATGGAGAAGAGCCATTCCTTCCACCATTTATATGTTTGAAAAATGAGATGGAATATTGCCAAAAAGACCATTCATAAACAAACCATCTATACCTTGTTTAGCCACGCCAAAGCCTGCTTTGAGGGATCGCAACTCTCCATTGAAATACACGTTGGTATGCAGTGGGAAGTCAATAACATGATTCTACCAAGCCTGAGAATTAGAAGGGAACTCAAGAGTCTGCAAGATCATCTGTAGCATGCTTGAACTGTTGTTAATGATGGTCGATATGCTTGGTTTAGCTTGTTCATGTATCACTTTGTTTCTTATTGTCCACACATTCCAAGCCAAAAGGGAGAATTTCATGACTTCCACCGTGGTTTTTGAAGCATGAATTTGAGACAAGAGATCTATAAAGGATAGATCTTTATACTGTGAAGATAAGAGTGTCATCCAGATTCTTTCCAAACCCTCTTTGCTAAAGGCCAAGCGAAAAGTGCATGGTAAGAAGAGTCTAGTGAAGCTCCACAAATTTGATATGCAGGGCCTCCAAGGGTTCATTTCACAATTGCTTCTCCTGTAGCTAGAATGCTCGAAGCTACTCGCCATAAGAAGTGACATATCTTTGGTGGGATCTATAGGCGCCAAAGGAATCCCAAAAATGTTGCTTCTCATATGCTATAGAGGTGGTGACCTATTGACACTTCAAGTATTCCTATTGGGCTACAAGTGAGTGTCTAGAATGCATTGTGTACCTCCCATGATTCATGTAGCTTCATACCAATACATCTTGGGTGGGTAGGGGCACAAAGGGATTTGGAAAATGATCTCAACTTTGCTAGGTAGACACCATATCTGAAGGATCTATACCTTCCAAGACATAGAACATATATCAATAAAATCAGTAACACAAGTTATACCTGATGGTGTAGATTGGTCAATGAATGGTCACATTTTTGGATGATTTGGGATCCACTTGTCCTTCCATAGATTGATAGATTGTCCATCACCCACTCGGAAATGGATGCCTTTTTTGGAAAAGCTTCCTTCCCTCCATGATGCTCCGCCAGAGGTAACTGTATTTCCTAGGTATTGATGCCTGCAAAAAAGAAGTGTTAGAATAGTACTTAGCTTTCAAAACCCTAGCCGCTAAGGATGTGGGTTGGTGTAAAATCCTCCAACTTTGTTTAGCTAGAAGGGCCAAATTAAAGTGGTGACGGTTTCTAAAACCAAGCCTCACCAGTACTTTTGGCTTACAAATATCATCCCAATTCTTCTAATACACATGTCGCTTGTTATCTGTGCAACTCCACCAAAAATTCCTAATAAGACGAAGAATATGATCACAGAGACTCTTAGGAATCAAGAAGCATTACATTATGTATGTAGGAATGGCCTGGATCACTGATTTACTAAGGACTTCTTTTGTCGCCACAGAGAGCATTTTTTCTTTCCACCTCGACAACCTCTTCTACACACGGTCAACAATGAATTGAAAGCTAGCTTTCTTGCCACCCTGGACATTCATAGGCATCCCCATATATAAATATTAAGATCAGTACCTTCTTGAATATTAAGCTGATTGGAAACAATAGTTCTAATATCTGAACACACATTCTTCCCAAAAACAATAGAAGACTTGGAACAATTTATTAGTTGCCTCGATAGTATCATATCCTGCTAAGACCTCAAGGATCACCGCAGCATCCATTGGTGAAGTTTTTGTAATGATTAAGCTGTCAACTACAAAAAGCAAATGCGAAGTAGAGATTTGGCCCCCTCCAAATTTCATACCTTCGAGCCTATTGTCCTTTTCCATTTTCCTTAAAAGTGCCAAAAAGCCTTCAGCACAAAGGATGAATAGAAAGGGCGAAATTGGATCTCCTTGGTGTAAACCCCGAGAGGGGGAGAAAGACATTCGAAGGATGACCATTAATTAGAACAAAAAAAGACACCGAAGATACACATCTCATGATACACTCCAGAAACCACTTCGGGAACCCCATATATTGAAGCATTCTTTGAAGATAATCCTATTTAATACAATTATATGCCTTCTGCATATCTAGTTTCAGATCCATACACTCACTCCCCTAGAAATTGTGCTTAGGCAGTTGATGGAAGCATTCCTAAGCCAATATAATGTTATCAATAATCAAATGCCCTAGAACAAATGCAGACTGAGATGGATCAACAAGCTCCGGTAAGACTATTTTGAGCATATTGCAGATGATTTTCGATATGATCTTATATATCAAATTAGAAATGCTAATAGGTCAGAATTTTGTCATTGTTTTTGGCCTCAGGGATCTTTGGGATGAAAACCAAAAAGGTATGGTTAATCTCCTTAATATCAATTTTACCATCGAAGAAATCAAGCACAAACTGACTTATCTCGTATCCTATAGTGGTCCAGTAAGATTTCATAAAAATGTCATGCATCCCATCCGGTCCTTGTGCTTTAGTATTGGGAAGTTGCCTAGCTGCCGTATCGATCTCCTCATAGGTTACTTTCACATGCAGCAAAGTAAAATGATTGTTTGAGAGATGTGGGATTTCCAAGTCCTCAAGCTCAATTGGGTGCACCCCTTGGGTTTGAAATAAAGCTTCAAACATTCCACTGCAGTATGGTGCATATCCTTCATGGCAGAAACCTTCGTGTCATCTGGCCTCATGAGGGAAAGGATTGTATTCTTTTGGCATCTTTAGGAGGCCTTTCTATGGAAAAAAGTAGTATTTTTATCACCATAATGAAGCCATTCAATTCTACTCCTTTGACGCCAATAGATTTCATTCATCTCCATTAATTTTTGTAGCTTTGTCAAAGTTTGCAATTCAGCCTTGATGTCAATAAGGTCACTCTCTCGGATAGCTTTCAAGGATTTTTGAAGCATATTAATATCATTTTTCATATTCCCCACCATTGAATAGTTTCACGCAGTCCTTTTATCTTGAATTGCCTCTACTATAGTGACCAAGTTAGTCACTGTACTTCCATCTATACTTCTCCAAAGATCTAAGAACACCTCCGAGTCCATGTGTTTGAGCCAAGCCGGTTCATATCTTGGGATGTAGCCCGATCTACAAGTTGAATTTGGCTAAACATTACCTGCTATGAGATGGATAGCCAGATGGTCCGGATTGACCGTTGATATATGTTTGACCCAATAATATGGGAACAACATAAATCAATCATTCATTACAAAAAAATTTGTCAAGTCTAGCATATATCGGGTCAGTCTCCTGTTTGTTAGACTAGGTAAATTTTGGACCCTTGTAACCTAAATCCATTAAGCTACAGTGGGAAATTTCCTCTCTAAAACCATCCAGAAGGCTAGGTTGTCGGGAAGCTGTCCCACCTGATTTTTGAAAGTTCTCCAGGATCTTGTTGAAGTCACCCATGCATAACCAAGGTAATGAGGATTGAGAATGCTGCAGTTTGAGTAAATACCATGATTCATGACATTATCTTGACACGGATGATCGTAGAAGCCCATAATGCACTAAGGTCTCCTACTATCCAACTGAACAACTGCATCAATATGCCCCTTAGAATAAGAGGCCATTAAAATGTTTGAAGATTGCCACAAGAGAGCCAAGCCTCGACTAACTCTATCAGTGTGAACAAAAAAACTACCTATAAAACCAAGCAAAGAGCGAATTTTATCCATAGAAGAAGAGCGAAGTTAGTCTCACATGGGAAAAGAAAAGAGGGTTTAGAGAGAGAGAGGGCTTTCAATTTATGAATGTCGGGGTAGCCCGAGACACTGACAATTCTAAATAAGGCAATTCATGACTCTTGCCGGGGTTGTGAGTCAGCCTCTGCCAAAATAAAGGGTACATCAAACAAACTTTGAAGTTTGCCCTTTTTAACTGTCACAGGATTAACCATGGGTGGAGAAATATCATACTGGTGTCTCTTTGTGGGGGTGAGGTTTGTGGGTAAAGGCTTAATATGGGAGGGTTGCTTACGGGTTGACTGATTGGTGTATTTGGTTTTAGTATATTTGCGGCGGGGTAGAACGGGTAGCAGTGGGATCTGGTGTATGGGTAGGTGGTTATATGAGCTAGGTGAGACAAAGGTAAAAGGGGGGTGGTTACTGGGTAGTTCATATGGGTTTGCGGGGTGGGGTTTGCATGGGGGACTTAAGGAATAATCTATAGTTATGTGGGATTCTAGGCATCCATTGGCAGCTCCTCATTCATAGTTTCTTTATTTTCCCGATCAGGCATATTCAAATCATCATCAAGTAGATTCATATTGATGTTACAAAAATTAGGGGGTGAGAAAATATTAAACTTAACGCAAAGGTTAGTGATAATCTCTTGCTGAAATTGTTCGCCAAGCCCTCAAACTTACAGGAAGTTCAAAATGGAGAGGGGGTGATTCCGATGAACCCTTTGATGATTAAGTTAGTATATAATGAAGAAAATGGAGGTGAATCAAGGAGACTTTTTTAAGAAATACAAGATTTTCTCATGAGGTTGTCTGGAACTCTTTTGTTTTGATCTTAGATTTTAGGGTTTATGCCTAAGAAGAAGAGTTTTTAATCGTAAAATTAATTTGATCCCCCTGTCGGTGAAAAGGGGTTTTCCTCTTATAAACAATTTAAGCCAACCTTGAGATTTGTGTTTCTTTGATAAGTGTCTTCTGATTTTATGCTTGATTTATTGCATGGTTGACATTTGTCCCACTGATGGACTCCAAATTAGATTTAAAAGTAGAAAACTTTTAGTCCACTTGACGACATGTCATATCCTTCATGTCAAGTCAGAATATATATGTATATATGTAAAATCTAGAGGTTCAAAGTAGAGCTGTTAAGCCAGGAGGACTTCGAGGTCGATTTCTGACATGCAAGCTTACATTGCCAAACTTTTTATATCAGAAACTGGTAATCAGACTTCGATCCATGTTGGCAGAGTTGGACTCCAAGTTGGAGTATCAAAGTCGGGGTCCAATACTTATGAATATCTCATCTTTTGAAATTCATTATCCACAGGTGGACCCCACCTTGTGTACGTGAAAGTCCATCTTCAGAGTATCTCAATCGAGGTCGGAGTACTTCAAGTAAGGTCGAGGTAGACTTCTCTTTGTATGTGTCGAAGTCCATCTTTGGAGTACATCAAGTGAGGTCGACGCACTTCTCCAGCGAAGTCCATCAGTGGAATACATCAGACAAAGTGGGAGTGCGAAATACATCAGGTGAAGTCGAAGCACTACTCCTCCAACGAAGTCCATCAGTGGAGTACATCAAACGAAGTCGGAGTGTGGAGTACATCAGGTGAAGTCGGAGTACTCCTCCAGTGAAGTACATTAGGCGAGATCGGCCTCCAAATGTCAAGCTCTAAGATTAGCCTCAAAATGTCGAGCTCTGAGTCAGCCTCCAAGACTTGTAAATTTCTCTTATCTTATTAACCACTCACATATTAGCAATTAAAATCCCTTTATTATTCATGCATGAATAGACCATAAGGGAGATTTTCCTCCGCGATTCATTCTAGTTGATGATATTAGAATCGCCCATTAACATTTCTCTTTCTTTTATTAATATATTTAATGGATAATAATACTCCGCTCTCAATGCATTACTTAGTTTCATAACTTTAGAATTTTATTACAGTTTAGGAAGATCATTTTTATTGGTTAAAAATTACTTAGATAATTACTCAATTTAGTCTTTTAATAATTTTTATTTTATTTATTTTTTTTTTTTTTCAAATACATTCATCTTTTATCTAATTTCAATTTTTTAAATTAATTATTTCGATCAATAAGTAATGAATTTGGATCAAAACTTTCATACGTGTCATGAACGTAAATATTGAAAAGAAATCAAGAGTTGTTTAGGATCTAAATTTATTAATAGATATGCAATTCCTTTTCTCAAATTTTAAAAATTGTTATAGAAATAACGTTTTTCGATATTAATTGACCTAATAATTAAGGGTAACAATATCTGATCTGACACAAAAATTTGACACAAAATTAGAGAGATAGATTGACCTAAAAATTAGGAGTGACAATATTTGATCCGATGCAAAAACCCAACATGACATTAGTGGGTAGAGTAGAATCAACAATAAACGGATTCATGTCAAAGCGAGTCAACCAATTTAATATAATCGTATTAGAGATTGTAAAGGTTGAATTCGCGTAACCGTTTAAATAATAATTAAATTGTTTTTTTAATTTATATATTCTAATTTATTATTAAATGATTTTTAATAATTTTTATTATTTTAAAATTTTAAATTTTATATATAATTAAATTAAATAATATTAATATTTTTATAAGTTAAATAGGTAATTAACTGAGTTAGCGAGTTGGTAGTCGTATGATTGTGTTGGCAAATTAGTGGATTTTAAATCATATTCATGTCAAAATAATTGAATTGGCGAGTTGACATGATTAATTTTTAACTTTTTTGTGTCATTTTGGATTCATACAAAATTATGGTTGCAAGTTAAATATAATAATTTTAGCTTAACTCGAGACGATTACATATATTTGACATGATTTCTACCCCTACTAAAAATAAATAGAATTAAAATAGAATTATCCCTTAAAATATACAATTACTAATATATATCATAGCAATCTAAATAAATTCTTTTATATTTTTTTCGAGTGTTTAATTTACTTTTCTTTTGTGAAAACTTAGAAAAATATAAATAAATAAAATCAACAAATCTTAATTGTTCATAGTTCAAATATCTCATTTTTATAAAAATTAAAAATTAATATATATATATATCACAAAACATTCATTTGAATAATCAAATATATCTGATATATCTAATTGATTAGTGAATTTATCATTATGATAGTAGATCGATGAAATACAAAATTAAATTAAATTAAATTAAAAATTATAATAGTTAAGATCTAAGAATTTTATATTGGATTTTGGAGGTATTAAATGGATGTATCTAACTCGATTTCAAAGTAATAGAAATTCAAAGTTAATAAATATTGAAAAATTTAAGGGAAAAAGGATGTGATATCTTCAAAGATATATTTAAAGATTTTATTTAAGAAATAAATCAAATTAAATCAATTTAATTAACTTAAAAAATTAACGTAGCTAATTTATGCAAAATCAATATTTATTTTTTGAAATAATATATATATATATATATTTCCCTTAAAATCTATATCAATACTTTCAAATTTTTTGGATTGATAAAAAAATATTTTTTTTATATCTTTATATATATTTTTAATGTAATTATAATTTTTATTTTTTTAAAAAAAAATTATAAATATTTATTTAATGGAAGTTAACGGCTAATTAAACTCATACGTTAGATAATATTTTAAATGATGTTTTAAGTGATTTCACGCTGAAAAATAGCACATTTCCCACACAATAGTTGATAAAGTGTGTGTTTTTTTAAAAAAAAAAAAAAAAAAGAAAACATTTGTTTCAAATTCAAACTATAATGCTGAAGAAGGTATAACTCAGTTGGTAGCAATCTTACTTATGATTCGATAGGTCATAAATTCGAGATACGATAGAGGCAAAATATCTCAAAAATTTTTTAAAAAAAGTATATATATAATGTACAATTTTTTTGAAGGGTATATTTGTCCTTTTGACATCTTCTCTTTGGGCAAAAAAAAAAAAAAAAAAAAAAAAATTCCCCACATTTATATTTGGGAGAAAAAGGGGATGTGGAAATTATGGATATACTTGTGTATGGTTTTCTGCACTAGGCTTCAATAGTTCCCTTGGAGCTTTTGAGTATCAACTTAATAACAATCTTTCTAAAGCCCGATATCTTAAGCCCAAGGCCCAACAATCTAGTACAAGTATAAAAATTTCAGTTTATAAATTTTTTTTTTTTTTTTTTTTTTGTTTTAAGTTTGAAGTAATTTTGTTTCTAATATATATCAAACTCATAATATTTTAAATTATAAATTAGATTACTATCAATTGAGTTATGCTTTTTTGACCAATTCATAGATTAAAAGTAAATTTAAAAAATAGTAATAATTTTGAGGATAATCCTTTTTTTTTTTTTTT
>JAXGGT010028116.1:0-14454 GCA_035583425.1 Marsdenia floribunda
AAAGTTTCTTGAATCTCTCCCAGTATTCATATAAAGTCTCTCCATGATTCTGTCCAATGCCACAAATGTCTTTTCGGATGGCAGCAGTTCTTGATGCTGGGAAGGATTTCTCTAAGAACGACCTCTTCAAATCATTCCAGGTTGTGATGGTAGTGGGCTGAAGGTAGTAAAGCCAATCCTTTGCTGCTCCATCCAATGAGAAGGAAAATGCCCTAAGCTTAATTTGTTCCTCTGGAATTTCTTGAGGCTTCATGGTAGAATAGACAATATAAAATTCCTTAATATGTTTATGAGGATCTTCAACTACAAGTCCATGAAACTTAGGTAACAAATGTATCAATCCAAATTTAAGCTCAAAATTAGCATGCACTTCAGGATATGTTATGCAATTATGTTGTAGATTCACATCAGGTGCTGCTAATTCTTAAGTGTCTTATTATTATTATTATTTGCCATGTTTTCAAGATTCAAAGACTGATCAAAATCACGCTCAAAACTATCTTATAAATCACTAACAAGTTCAACAATAGAAAGCTCTACCTCTATCCTATCCTTGTATCGATGAATCCTAACCTGTTTATGAAAAGTCCTATCTATCTCTGGATCAAATTCAACCAAATTATTCGCGGATGATCTAGTCATGCAACAGTTGAATGAAATAACACAAGAAACTACTCAAAAACTACTAAAACAGAACTGAAAAGCAATGAAAACAATAAAAAATAGAAGGAAAAATACTTAAAAATTTAAAAAAGTAGTCAAAACGAAGGAATTTGGCAAAAATCCGACTTAGGTCATTGCTAAAGGCCATGAGTATCGCTGAGAAAACCCAAAAACCATTGGATACCAAATTTCAGACCAATCGGAGAACAAAAATTTTGATTTAAACAAAAACTGGCCTCCCTGATGAACAGTACTCGCAAACCGAAATTTTCAAATTTTGCACAGAAACAAAACAAAAAACAGAATTAAATAGCAATCAATTAATGAATTCCTAATCTAATTATAACGACTATTATCTTCCTTGGTAACGACGCCAAAATTTTGGTAAAGGATTAAATTCGCGGTTGTCATCAAACCGACTAAGATTAATTTTAAAACTAGCAAGCAATATAGTGCTCACCAGGTCATCTCTCTCAAAGAAACCCTAATCGTTAAATCAAATTGAGAAAACTATGATTGCAGTCTAAATTAAAAAGGAGGGTTTTTATGTTTAACGAAATTTAAAAACAAATCAATTAAACTAAATGAATTTAAATGCGACAATAATGAGAAAACGTAATCAGCCTAGGGTTGATGTTCCCATTTAATTCTTCCTTGTTCTACTAAATATTTCAAATTCTTATTCTGATCCCTTGATTGAATACTAATTTAGAATCCCGAATTAGAATTCTGATCACCTACTAACAACTTGTTAGAATTCGATTAAACACTAATAGATTCCCTAGACAATTGCCTAATTCATCAAATTATGTTTAATCTAAGATCCGTGAAAATCAAGGCAATCCATGAATCCATAAAAAATTCAAATTCAAAAGCAATCAAAATAGAGATAAACGCATAGATTCAATTAACAACCACCAATCAAAACTAATTTTAATCTCAAAATTTCATTCAAACGAATAAATATTCAATCTCATAGATTAATGCAATCAAATTTGAAAACCAAATTAAAACCCGAGATCAATGATGTTCTTGAACTTTGAATTGCCCTGGAATCATTTTCCCTAGACCGATTGCGAGCTGTTTAAGTTGTCATCACAAAATCTTGTAATGCTTTCATAATTTCCGAAATATCTCTTTTCTCTCGCCTCTTTTCTTCCAGAATTCTCTAACTCGAATTCTGCCTCTTTTTCCTCTTTTTATCTGCTTATCTTCCTCTTCTTAGGGTTTCCTTGGACTTCATGGGCCCCTTTTATTCTAACCCGTCTTCCTTGCATATTGGGCTTCACAAAATAATAATATGAGGTCCGTTCTAATTCTGCTAGGCCATTGGGATTTGGGCCTGAAATAGAATAATAAAAATATAATTCAATATCCAACAATTTAATATCAATATCATTAAAGCATAATAGTTCAAATGTCATATAAAAGTCCTAAAAATGATAGAGAGATATATTAAATACTAAACATAGAGGGTCCAAAATGTGTAAATCTATATGCTATCATCTACTGATCCAGAAGTTCACATCAAACACTTCACCACTCTCATGGTCATGCATGCAGCCACTGACATGGTTCTTTGTCGTTGTTTCCCTATCACTTTGACGGGTCAAGCGCTTGATTGGTTCGGCATCCTCCCAGCTGGATCCATAGCATCTTTTGCTCAACTTGGTAAGCAATTTTTGCAGCATTTCACAGGTAGCCGCACACAGAAGAAGCCACACATTCACCTTCATAACATCCGACAATGGAAAGATGAGACATTAGCTGCATATCGGAAGCTTTCAATCAAGAAACGCATCATGTTTACAACTGTACGGAGGCTACGTACATTGAAGCCTTCATCAACGGCCTCTGTCCTAGCCGATACTCTTTAAAGCTCAACATATTGTAGCCGCAAACCCTGCAAGATCTTTTTACCAAGGTGTGTAAATGGATTCGGGCAGAGGAATTGGAGCGTTCTAAGATGGAACTCAGACAATTGGAAAAAGAAGAAGCCTTGAAGCTGAATCCTCGCTTCAATCGCCGCAATAAGAACAAGAACAAAAATTCTACTGGTTCCTGTTCTGGTTCTTATCAACTTCCTCAGGATCATGGTCTTCAACCACATCTTTAGAAAGCTCCTCATTAGAATCAAACTTCTTCACAACCGTTACTTCTTCAAGACCCTTAGCAGCAACAGGAGTCGTCTACCCCTTCTTTCGGTCAACAAACTCAGCAATATCAGAACAATAACAGACGTTTCAGCAATAACAACAATCAGAACAACAATAATTCCAGACCTCCCAGATCTAGTCAATTCTGTAATCCTAATTTCACTCCCTTAAATGCTCCTCGTGCTCTGATCTTATAGAAAGTTGAAAGTTTGGGTATCCTTCGGTCACCAAGACCCATGTTGCCTAATTCTGAACGCCGAAACCCAGATTTGTATTATCACTTTCACAAAGACATCTGTCATACCATAGAAGAATGATACTCTTTGAAATGGGAGTTGGAATCGGCCATTAAAAGAGGTTCACTAACCGAACACCTTCAACAGCCACCAGCACCAGCTTCAGAACAACCTTCGGCTTAACCTGATTTGACTTCGAGAGTTATTCATGTCATCGCTAGTGGCATACCTTGCCTTTCAACATCTTCTAACAAGTGGCAGAAGGTATCTGACTCTTCTTGTCCCCTTAATGATGACATACCTTTGGTAGTGCCTTTGCAGGTGGGATCTTTTCTTGTTAAGCGCATATTGGTTGACACCGGTAGTTTAGCCAACATCCTTTACTGCCAAGTTTTCCAGCAAATGCAACTTTCATCTTCCGCACTCACAGCCAACAAAATTCCACTTACTGGTTTCTCTGGAACCACAACATACAGCATGGGCACAGTGGATTTGAATGTGGAATAGTGTCCTAAATCAGACAATTGGCAGCAAAATCTCACTTTTTTAGTGGTGGATTGCTCCACTGCTTATAACATTATCCTTGGACGTCCGGCCTTGAATGCAATGAAAGCCCAAGTCTCCACTTTCACTAATGAGTTGATCGTCCCATCATCCCCAGGCCCTTGGTCCATTAAAGGCGATATTCAAACTGCCCAAACTTGTTATCAAGCTTCTCTTATTCCCCCTCCATTGTCAGAACCACCTCTGGCTGCAATTGAAATAGATGAGGCCGAAAGGATGGAACTATTTGACACTTTAGAAGAATTTCAAATCAATGCTGCTCATCCTGACCGAAAGGTGCAGCTTAGTACTTCCCTCCCTCCTAGACTCAAATTTCAAATCCTTGATTTAATTGCAGAATTTGAACATGTTTTTGCTTGGTCATCAACTGACCTGGGTTCGGTTCCTCGCTCATTTTCTGAACATCGTCTTGGCATTCCTCCGGATACCAAACCAATTGTTCAAAAGTAACCAATCTTACTTCCTGCCAAGCAAGAAGTATTAAGAAAAGAAGTTCAAGACCTTCTTTCAATAGGCATTATTCGTAGAGTGCAATTTGCTCATTGGTTGGCAAATCCAGTCATTGTACTGAAACCAAGTGGTAAATGGTGTGTATGCATTGATTTCACTTCACTCAATAAAGTAATTCCAAAAAAGCCTTTTCCACTTCCATGCATTGATCAGTTGGTTGATGCAACTACTGGATATGCTTTACTTTCCTTTTTAGATGCCCATAAAGGATATCATCAGATTCAGATGGCCATCTAAGATGAAGAGAAAACATCTTTTGTCACTCCAGATGGACTCTACTGCTATACACAAATGCCATTCGGCCTAAAAAATGCTGGTGTTGATTTTCAAAATGCTATCAACCGAATGTTCCAGCCTCAACTCGGCCAAAACATTAAAGCATATATTGATGACATTCTGGTCAAATCAAAAACACAAATTGATATTCTCGATGATTTGGCCGAAACATTTTCTACTTTTGAACGCCATGGCCTTAAATTAAATCCAACCAAATGTTCTTTCGGCGTTCAGGTGGATAAATTTCTTGGTTTCATGATATCCCAACGAGGTATCGAAGCTAATCCATCCAAGATTGATGCTATTCAAAAGCTTCAATCTCCCTGCAACATCAAAGAGGTTCAGCACTTAAGCGGCCGAATAGCTGCTTTAGGCCAATTCCTCTCAAAGGCTGGGGAAACATCCATTCCTTTTTATCATCTTCTTCGAAGTCCTAAACATTTCAACTTGACTCCCGAATGTTAAAGTGTCTTTCAGCATGTCAAAACACAATTAGTTTCTCCTCCGTTGCTGGTTCCTCCCCAGCCGAAAGAGGATCTACCCTTATATACTTCAATTTCTTCCACAGCTGTGAGCTTGGTTTTATGCACCTTTCGGGGTTCATGCATGAAACCTGTCTATTATGCTAGTCATGTTCTCCAAAGAGTTGAGTCCCAATATTCTATCTTAGAGAAGCATATTTTTGTGCTCACAGTCATAGCCTAGAAGTTGAAGCCATATTTTTTGGCTCACAAAATAATAATGTATAATAACGCTCTCATTCGGTAACTAATCCATAAACCGGACGTCCATGGCCGAATGATGCGTTGGGCACTTAAATTTTCAGAGTATGACATCACATACACTAACCGAAAAATAATAAATGCTCATGCACTTTCTGATTTCATTGTTGAATGTACTATTTCAACTGATAAACCGGTTCCTATTCCTGACACTCATATTCCTCTATTGCAGGATTGTTGGACCATGAATGTCAATGGATTAGCAGCCGAATCCAATAAAGGTACTGGCCTCGTATTCACTTCCCCGGAAGGTAATAAACTTTATTATGCTTTAAAGTATACCTTCCCAATAAGCAATAACAAATCTGAATATGAAGTACTCATTGCTGGTCTAAATATTGCTCGCTCTTTGCAGATCTGGAACCTCCTGGTAAAAATTGACTCCCAGGTTGTTGTCGGACAAATAAATGGCAATTTTGAGGCCAAAGAAATAAATATGAAAAAATATTTAGAGTTAGTTTCTTCTTTGTTCCCAAGCTGATTTTCTTTCTAAACTGCATACAGGTGCAGCTATCGACGGTACATGGATTAAACCTTTAACTCAAAAATTCATTGACTTGCCGATTGTTGCTTCTGTAAATAATGATCCATCTTGTATGTTATTCTTAATAATTATTTATACCGTTGTCATTTTTCATAGCTTTTACTTAAATGCATCACCTTAGACGAAGGAAATTATGTCCTCCGAGAGGTACATGAAGGCACTGCGGTGCTCATATTGGTGCTCGTAGTTTAGCCCCAAGGTCGTGCGAGCTGAATATTTCTGGCCAACTTTAGAAGTGGATGCGACAGCACTTGTCCGGAAGTGTACTAATTGTCAATTGCATGCCAACATTCATCATCTTCTAGCAGCAAAATTCTATTCTTTGAGCAATCCTATACCTTTATGTCTATGGGGTATGGATCTTGTCGGCCTTTTCCCAAAGGCAACCTGAAGCAAAGAATTTCTTGTTGTCACTATTGACCATTTTACTAAATGGGTCGAAGCACGAGCACTTGCTTCTATCACTGCTCGAAAGATCAAAGATTTTTTCAGGGACGAAGTGATCATGAGATTCGGCATTCCCATAATTTTAATTACAAATAATGGAAAACAATTTGAAGCCCAAGAGTTCTAGACTTTCTGCCAAGAGCTTCACATAAACCATTGGTTAAATTCTGTTGGTTATCCACAAACTAATAGATTAACAGAAGTAACAAACCAAACCATTGTCCAAGGCCTCCGGAAGCGGCTTGATAGTGCTAAAACAAAGTGGGTTGATGAACTACCCAGTGTTTTATGGTCATACCGAACAACCCCTCATTCACGCACTAAAGAAAGTCCATTCAGCCTATGTTTCGGCACTGATGCCTTACTTCCGGTAGAGATTGGTAGTTCTTCATTCCGTTTGGATAATTTTTCAGTTGAATGTAATGATCAAAAATCGCTGAAAATTTAACTCTTTTGGAGCACCTCCAGAAAAATGTTGCATCTAGAGAAAATCGCTACAAATGGCAATTGGCAACCTATAAGAATCGAAAGATTAAACCTCTTTAACTGGTCGTTGGTGATTTAGTCATCCGGAGGAATGAAGTTAGCAGACAAGATCCTAACCGAAAGCTAAATGTTACCTGCGAAGGTCCGTATATCATTTCTAAAGTCAATAGTAATGGCAGTTATCGGTTACAAGACACCAACGGACAAACTATTGCCCGATCTTGGAATGCTCAGAATATTAGGAAATATTATCCTTGATGTTCATTTTACACTATGTTAATTTTCTTTGTAACAATCGATTATTATTAATGCAATTATCAAGTTTCAATTTTCATTTTTTCTTTTATTTATATCTCAATTTCATTCACATATTATATCTTCTGGCTCAACACTTGACTGAAATAAACACAATTTATATAAACAGAATATGCCATTAGGCTAAATACTTAGACAAAAATAAATTCATTCAACATAATAAAATTATTCACAATTTTCAAATTTAAATATTCAAAATATTTCAAACCTATCCCATCTATTACATTCGGAGAACACCTAATCTATAGTTGGTTGTACTGACCCCTCCGGTAGGTCAGTATTCACCGTTTCATTGTCTTCATTGATGCCTCCATCTTCCTCATCATCACCATCCCTAGGCAGTGGTTTTGTTAATTCTTCAATATCAAATTCACCACCGTCCCAAGGATACACATTAGCCACAGCTTCGGCAATGGCCTGGAGGTGTTCCAGAAGATGATATTCCGGATTTGTTTCTTGCAATCGCTGCTCAACAAAACTGAAAGCTTCTACAATTATAGGTTTACTTAGACGAGTGAAAAGATTGCTGCACCTTTCGTCTCGCAAGAAAGCTGTTAATACTGCCTTTGATGTGGTAGCATTGATTTGACCATCGGCTATTTCGTACCGTTCGGCCAGCCGCTTGGTCTCAGCTTCCCATTTAAAACGGGCATCTTTTTCTTTCTTCGCCTTCTCCTTTGCTGCAGCCATAGAACTTTGAGTTTCGGCCAGTTTCTTTTTTGTTGCCTCCAAGTCGGCCTTGGCTTTATCCTTGGCTATATGCAATTCCCCCAGCTCCGCTATGTTTTTCTCTTTATCTGCCCGGAGCTGATGGTTTATCCGGAGGGTTCGCTTGAATCGACGAGTGACTTCAGTTGTCAAAGCCATAGCTTGCACATGTATACTTAATTAATATATGAATTTTTAAATTTCATATTTGAAAACAATAAAAATATAATTGCTTTTACATGATACCTACGGATTATCATAAAGCTAATAATATTTACATTCCATTCACTTTCCAGTATATTTATATCCTCCGCGGGTATACATTTCATGAAAAATTCCTTCGCACGATCTGGGGAATCTATAGATTCATTTACCTTAATATTCTAGTCGGGCTGGAATATATCAGCTACTTGCTCTCCTTCACCGGAAGTTGATCCTGCATCAACACCCTCAGGAGTTTTTCTCTTTTGGCTGCTTTTAGCAACCGGTTGCTTCTCCAACCTCCTTTGCTCCCTAAGAGCAAGTATCTGGTGGTCAACGCCCTCAAATCCTTTCGGATCTACTTCAACCACCGGTGGTTGGATAGGTACCACTTCTAGCATTGCAGTAGTCACAGTTGTTGCTGGCCTTTCGCCTACACACAATTTTTTCCACAATTTCAGTTTCATTATATTATTAGAATTTTAACTTTCAATTTTTAAAGTTAACATTTTACCAGCAGCATTAGCAGCACCTTTCTTCCGGCTACTGGAAGAACCTTCGGGCAACAAGAGATTTTCCTGCACAAACATACAACATATACGTTAGCTATCAATCAATTACAATAATTATTTTATTTATTTTCTTTCTATTTTTTACATACTTAACAGTCGAATGTCAAGACGAGTCCCATGCTCTAATCCAAAGTTTATCATCAACTCTTTCGGCCAATCAGTACCAATTACTAAATCAAATTAAAAACTATTTAAAATTTTTTCATCTTCCAAATACTTTTCGGCCATAGTAGGCAACTCATTACACAAATTATTGGACGTGTTCCAATTAACACACATCCCAGAGTCCTGGATAGTCAAATTCTTCACATAAAAAAACTCATCCTTCCACGAATGAATGTTGGAAGGACCAGTTATCGATGGCCGAGAGCTTCTACAGGTCATATAAAAGAACACCATTCCTTCGACCGTTGTATGCTTTTGTCCTAAATAGAACAATCTTCTCCACAATTCTAAACTAACTTGAAATCGGAACGCTCGGCATGCCATAAAAAATCCTACAGTGGCCCGAATCACATTCGGCGCCAACTGACCGAACTGTATATTATAATAAATACAGATATCTTCAAAAATTAGGTACAAAGGAAACCACAACCCCGCTTGCAGATGAGCAACATAGGTCGTAATACAGCCTTTCAGTGGCCTATGAATTCTACCTTCTGCCCCAGGACAGATGGTTCGATACGAAACTGGGAAACTATAGTACTCTCGGATAGCATCCAGCTGTGTGCAAACAGACACTTGCGTTCGATATTGAGGCACCTCAGGATTCGGTCCTTCATCTATTGCCAGTTTTCTTGGCGCTGGTTTCGTCCTTAGGCACCTTACCAATAAGGCCGCAGATAATTTGTGCCTTCAACCACTATATTTTCTTCCAGATATGGGAAGTCAAACTCTATACCCTAACTTCTATACTGGATACAGATAAATCGGTCACCTTCCCTAATTGGACCTAATCTTTCTACTTCAGTCTTTACATCCGGAAGTTGACTTTCGGACGATCCTATAATCTCATTAGATGCAGCCATTTCCTATTTATATATATTAAAATTAAACACTCTTCAGAAGAAAGGAAGACCCGAAGGTTTACCTACAGTTTTACGAGGAGCCATAGTCAATTTCAGGTTCAAAGTAGATGCAAATTCAAACACACGCACTTTTTACTGCAACCTATTCAAACACAAACATTTTTATTAGTTCCTTTTTGTCTTTGTTCATCATATTTAAACACATTATCACAAACTGCAGCAAACAGACAATATACACTTTAACATTCTATTTGCATGGATTCCATGTCATTTTCTCCCCTTTGAACAAATATCAAGCACTCTGAGTGCATATTATACACACAATATACATTAACACTTTGAACGTTCTTACATTCATATTATCACTCTTACTCTACCTAGATTACATACAGTTTCAAACATATTATCAGCAAAAGCACAAGTACTTACCATTATACTGCAACACCCTTTTTGATATTCAACGACAATAGCTCCATGAAATGCAGCAATATGAGAAACCCAGATACAAAATGCAGAAAACTAAGAAAACCAAATGCAACTTGCGAAGAAAACAGAGAGAGGATACAGAGAATTTGAATGCAGAAATGTTAAAATGTTTCAATATACCACTTATTTTTCTTTTTGTTTCTCTGGTACGACACCCCCTCTCTCTCCTATTAAATGACGACACAGCTTTTGATATTTTTTAATTATTATTTCCTTGTTTCGAGGTGCCACGTCGGCATACAACCCTTGATATTTGTAAAAAAGCTGCACCCTTCCGATTCTAACTGACAGCTATTTCATAATGATGTCTCACGTCAAAATGTTTCACTTTTTCCCCGCAAGCTCTCTAACCGGATATTGTTCCACCGAATCTTGCTTCCGAATATCTCTCAATTTTCTCATACACTTCTCAGAATACTCGAACACGTTTTACATAGTTTTACCTTTCGAAAAGTTAAGCCGAACAACAAAAAAAAAAGGGGGGGGGGAAGGCTTGTGGTGTAAATAAGCATAAATATATATTATTTATGCTTTATTATAAGTCTAAATGACTTATTTACCCCTAAAAGGTTTTACATTGGGATTATCTAAATCTCACATTGATAAACTACTAAACTATTTGGAGATTTGTCTCATATATAAATAATCAATGTCTCCCAAAAAAGGTAAGTGCATTTAATCCCTTTTGCTTTGGAGTTTGACCTTATTACTGGACAGAAAACTAACTTAAGTATTGGAGCTTTTTTGTGGGATAAACCTATTTCCCCCATCTTTTGTAGGTACTTCACCAAAAGGTCTTTCTGGGAGACCATTCGACAATATTACAGTTTGGAAGCAGGACCTTTTGGCTACATCAGTGGCCAAAAAAATTAATTCAAGGACCTATTTCACCAAAATACAATAGTTTGAAAACTAAACTTGTTAATTTATCATATTTTTGGAACATAGTAAAATATTAAAACAAAAAATTAAAAAGGTATTTTTCTAAAATTGGTAGATATTTTAGAGTTGTTTGTTTTTCCTTACTAAGAAAGAGAAGTTTTTGTTTTCCAAAAAAAAAAAAAAAAAGAGAAGTTTTTGTCCAATTATTTCTTGCAAACAATCTTTATGGAGTTGGTGGTTACTATTCTCCAGCTTAGAGTTATGTATTTAATTTTTTCAAAAAATATTAAAAATTAAAATAATTTTTGACTTTTCGTTATTTTATAAAGAATAATTAACTGAGTATTAGTTGTTAAGAAAATATATGAAGGAATAAAGCATAATAAATGATACATATTTCCATAAAATGACAAGTAAAAGAAAAATTTTGTTTTCTTTACAACGTGATAAGTAAAAATGAAAAAAAAAAAAGAATTACTCCATAGTTTTTTTTTTAAAAAAAAAAAATTGCATTAATAAATTAAAGTACATTTAGTCAAGAAAAAGATTAAAAAAAAAAAAGAAGTTAACTGACTGAGTATGGTAAAGAAGATGAGCAGTTTGTTTGTTGGCTCACAGAAAATCATAATAATATTGACAATCAAAGAAAATAAAAGCCATAACATCCCAACTATCTCAATTAACATAACAAAAACAAAATATTGAAATATACGAAGACAGAATTCACTAATTTTATGGACTCCCGTGACTAATAACATTTATACCAAATATATTTCCAAAGATTAGAATTCACTTACTATAGCAACTTAGTAATTCTATTTGCACTACTAGAGACAGGGTCAAAAACGACAGTTAGGGAGCTGTTATTTTTGCCTCGTTGTTTCTGTCTAATACGACAGTTTTGCGACCGTCGTTTAAAATTGCGTTGTTTTTGATAAATGGTGGCTACAAAACCGTCGTTTTTAATCAAATACAACACTTAAAAACGACGATTGACCAAAACGTTGTAAAAAGTTAGATTAAAAAAAAAATAAAAATGTGGACAAATACGACGACTGCCTAAACCACTATATCTCGTGGTCAAAAACGACGGCTTCTGGCCGTCGTATTTGATTTCCCCAGTCGCTGTATTTGGTCTTCTAATTTTTTTTTTTTTTAATAATTTTAAATTAATATAATTTTTGAGCAAATACAACGATTCTTAGCCGTCATTTTTTTTTTAAAAAAAAAAACTTTTTTTTATAAACAACAATTGTTGAGCATTACTTTGTCCCTAATATTTTTTTATATATTTCATTTAAAATAATTTTAAATTTTCAATATTAAAATTAAAAAATAAAATTAATATTCATAATTAAAGAATAACTGATTATAAAAAGTAATTCATTACAATAATGATAATAATTAGTAACAAATTTAAATCATAATTAATGAATAAAAATTTATGTCTAATCTCAAAAATCCACAATTAAGATTGAAAATTGCATAATAAAAGAAAAGAAAAAAAAAAACAATAAAATCATCTGTATATTTTTATATATCTAATATATATATATATATCTAAACGGCGCATTGCTTGGTATGCTTTCTTCATCTTCATCTTCATCTTCATTTTCTACTTCTCGGTACTCCAGATGTCACATTGCTTGGTATGCTTTCGATAGTTGGGACACTGCATTGCTCCCTTGATATTAATGAAAAGAGATAAAGGTAAATGAGGAAGTAAATTTCTAAATTAAAGAAAAAAAAACTAATATGCAAAAATTCAATTAAAGAGGACTAATAATTTGGGATGGAGGGAGTAATAAAATGTATATATTAAAATTCTAAGTTCCAAATTCTGTTGCACAAGGACTATAGGTGTAAACGAAATTCATGCAGAAGTAGTAAACATAGAATTTGGAACTTATGCCCCAAAATAATAATAAATAAATCATATATCAAATAAAAAGTTAAGATGAATTATATAAAAGAAAACAAGAGGGATGGAAATTTGAGGAATTACAGAGTAGTAATTGAAGGAATATTTCGTCAAGATGCTTCTCGAGGCATATGGTTAGACAAGCATGTTTGCAATGGCATTGATTATAGAATTTGAAGAGGCATTACATATCTAACCCTTGACCTTATGTTATTTTAAAGATTATATCTCGTAGAGCATTATCTGCGGAACTAGAAATAACATGAGGTTTGGTACAATAACTCTAATAAGTGGCATATGAATATCTAAGTTGAAAATTATGGACAAAGTACATAAAGAACATACAAACAAAAGAAAGTGTTCAACCATTCAAAGAACAATAGACATTACCTGTCCTAGGAATCTAGTAGTCCAACTTTCCACCAATGGAACACCATCAGCTAAGCGAAGACGATTTACATGCCTTCTAGCATCTAAATTATCAAGCCCATTTAGAACAACAGTGAATTGCTTAAAAAAATCTACATTAAAATCAGAATCTTTAACATTTGCATGATATGGTGTTATACTAATTTGAGGCCTAAACTTTAAAACAACATCACGTGCAACTTGGGTGAACATTTGAACATGATTAGAACTAGGTAGCATCCCAATGTACAGCCATCAAAAGAGAAGTAAAGTTCATATATTCTCGTGAGTCACTTTTGCCTTGGATTGCCTAACATGACATTGTCAAAACAAGAATTGTCTGTTTAGATTACTCACTTCTATGGTATCCAGGTCAATCTGCAAGTCAAAAGGAAAATGATATCAAGAGCACCTTAAAAAATTCCTAATGCTGTACAAACTCCACATTTTAAGAGTTCAAGCATAAACAAATGATTTTCAAAAGCTTGCAAAGCAAATATGTAAACCACTCAAGTTATAACATGATTAACAAATAAAAACATTGATGATATTAAGGGATTTTGTAAAGCATGTATCTAACTACAGAAAAGGTTGAGGTTCTTACTGATTGTGTTGCCAAACTACTAATTCCTTAGGCTAACTCAAAAGTCCATCCTTGAGAAGATGTATAAACAAGCGATGAAACTACCATCGTGTGAAGAAGGGTTTGCACTACAACACCAACAATCTCAGGCTGATGGCACCAATAAATGGAAGTTTCAAAAATAATATTTTCCCACCTCACTCTTCGATACTCAGCCCCAAAGAAATCAACTTTATTTAGGTTACTCAAAAACATTCTCTATTCAAGTCTTGAAACAACCCAATTCCATGCATAGTATATCGCCAACCAAAAGAGTCTCAGCAATTTAAGTCCTAACGCCTAATACAACTGAATGCAGCATTTATAATAATATGTTCATGTTTTTTCCAACTACCCAAGTCATAGTTATTTTTTTAAAAAAACATAATGAAAAAAGAATCAAACTAAAGAAAACAAGGAACATCTGAAACCCATATATCCTAAGACCCTGAAGCAACCACTTTTTGTTCTCGGTTCAATAGTAAAGTATGAGGAATTCATCCAACAACTAAGAGATAAGTAATAAATTCCTAATAGAACCAAGTCAGTACTTACCATAAAAGGCTTATATTTAGTTTACCAACAATAAAAAGTAGCACTACTAGTTAAGGAAATAAGATCAAAGACAAAAACCCAAAGGAGAAGAC
>JAXGGT010028127.1:0-14447 GCA_035583425.1 Marsdenia floribunda
AAAATTGTTGCTTTGAATAATAATGGTGTATATAAAATATAATAAATTGAACAAAAATTGATAAATGAAACTTTTAAAAATATAAAAACAATTAAATATTAAATAAAAAAAATAGTAAAATTGAAAAAAGATTAAAAGTTTGGATTAGACCAAAATTAATGAATTATAAAAAGATAAAAATAACAAAAAGAATAAAATAAATTACAACTAACACCATTAAAACAAAAATACCTTCTAAAAACCTTTCTTGTAATGTTACATATTAATTATTCTGTCAAAAAATTATTCTACAGATTTCGTGAGAAAGTTCTCTCGAGAGTTCTTGGGTTGTTCTTCATTTTTTATTTTTTAATTTTCTGTTTTTCTAATATAATAATAATAAACTATTTAAAGTTATAATTTTACCCTTATAACTTTGACAAAAAATGTTGACTCGTGTTTATATGGCTGGATTTGGGCAAATCCGTCAAAAATGACCCATAAAACTATACGTAAAAAAAAATGAGAATTTAAAAAGTTTAAATTAAAGAATAGAAACCTAAAACATCCTTTATAAATAATTTAGGGACTAAAATCAATATTTTGCCTAATCTTAAATACTAAGAGAGAATTGTGATGTTTAAAGATAAATTCTATGACTTGCGTTTTCAGTTATCTTGTATTATTTGGTAATATTCCTTGTAATAAAAAAGGAAAGAAAGAAATAAAAATTAGAGATATATACATACTTATAATTTTTAAGATTTGAAATAAAAATAAATAAATAAATAAGGATTTTTTAAATCGAAATGCTTTTACCTTGAAAAATTAGTCTACATGAAATTAAGCATCATATATATATATATATATACCTATATCAGATAAACCTTTTCTTATAGAAAAATACTAAAATAGGCATAAGTATAACAAATCTCATCAAATTTATTATATGGAAAATGCCATCAGTCGAGCCCCTAGGACTCAATATAATTGGTCTAAATTCATGATCAATTAGTGAACATTGGAATTCTAGACATATAGTGTAACACTTAATTAAATTCCTAGTACGGGCTAGCTATCGACTCTAATACCAACTGTTAAGACCTGAACCTGCAAGTCTATGTCGCGACTATGGGTTTGATGGCACCCAAGGTCAATTATTTGGCCACGTCCTCGTTATACCAAAAGATATATATATATATATATATATATATATATATATATCTTGAATTGATAATGAGTACTTAGACTTATACTTCTATTTTATGATACATCCACATATATTTTCGATGTGAGACATACGGAAGTATCACACAAAAGATATAATATGGCTTCCTTCTTCCCATGGATATATATTTTTATATATATATCCACACAAATATATCCTAAAATCAAAATAATGCAATCCCATGGTATTGCAAATGCAGTTGCAAACCATATATATATATATATATATATATGTTCTTTGAAGGTAAGCATATATAATAGAGCACAAGAACTCATATATTTTTAGAGCTCAAATAATAAAAATGACCCTTCATGCATATATATATATAGACATGCATAAGAGCCAGAAACAAAAACACATTTCCTATGAGAAAAGACAAATCCTATCAAGTCTTGATTAAAACTAATTAAGGGAGAATTGTGATGTTTAAAGACAAATCCTATGAGAAAAGTTTAGACTTTTGCTTCTTGAGTCACCTTCTACCATCCAATTGCGGTAATATTTCCTGCAACAATAAAAGGAAAAAAGAAAAAAGAAAATAGATAATCAGTAAGTCTTATAATTTTAGAAAATTTGATTATTTCAGTTTTTATTTTATTAAATTTTTATGATTTTGATTCTTTTTTTTTTCATTTTTTGTCTATTTTGATCTTCATTATATTTTTGAGTGAATGTTTTGATCATTTTTATTGTATTTTAATTAAGTTCTGATCAAATTATATTAAGACCTTACAACGAATCCATACTTATTCAAACTTAATTGGATAAAAAGTTAGGATTTGTTGCGATATCTTAATTTGATAAGAAATTAGTTAAAATATAATTAGAAGGACCAAAATAATCACTAAAAAATAATTAAGGACCTAAAATAGGATCAAAACGGTGAAAAACGGATAAGATAAGGACTATAATTTTAAAATATCAAATAAAAATTGAATATTCTTAAAAGAGAGGAATTCTTTTACCTTAGGAAAATTATTCCACACCTAAAGCAGCCTTGATCTTCTGGGTGGTAGATTCAACAAGATTACTAACCATAGTTGCCGCAGCAGCAGAAAACTTAGCATATGGAGCAGCATCATCAACTTCTACTTGGAATGCCACAGTTAAGAGAGTCCCATTTACAATTGCATTACCCGCACTATTAACTCTTGATCCCCTTGATCGGCCGCCGACATTAATGTCCGGATGAGGTCCAGTACTAGGGAGAATGGTGAAGCCTGATGGAAGAAACTGAAGTTCATCTGGATTTCCACCGTCGAATAGTTTGCTGAATGATATGGGATCAACTGGTGCATAAATAATGAATGATGTTGTTGGTTCACTGCTGCTTTCTTGCAGAATTACCATGTTTCCCTGGTTTCTTTGTGGGTTCTGCAAGACAATTTTGATGATTACTATACATGATATTATTAGATTAAGGAAAGAAAGAAGAACTTGGGGAGTATCTTACAAGTACTCGGAGGACAGAAACACAGTTGCCCGCGTCGGTGCCATTATTAATGCATGCTATTTCTTGAACACCTCCTCCGTTGGTGAACACATCCCACTGAATTGAACAGTGGAAAATAATCATAGTAACAGTTAGTATATATATATATATTAACGGCTTATGACGACAAGGATTGAATATGTTACCTCAGGTCGGGTTCTCTCATTGCGAAGGAAGTTGAACACATCTTTTGGAAGAATTGGAATCCAAAAGCAACTTGAAGCACTTAGAATAATACCACCTCCACCAGACCTTCTAGCTGCAGGTCCATCATCATCCACCATCGTCTTTGTCATGATTCGAACTTCATCAAATCCATTTCCAGATAATATTTTCCAAGGATAATCAGAAAAGGGTGCAGATACTCCACCATAGAACTTCAGTACCATTCTTTCAGCAAGTTTCAAGATATTTTGTCTCCCTACAGGACTTGCTAAAGCTGCATGCACAATGATGTAGTAGGGATATACATGAGCATGGTTGAGACAAAGCAATTATATATATATATGTGTGTGTGTGATATTTATTCATGTAAAGACATTAATTTTTATTACGAATTCCATTTAGGTGGCAATGATGAGAGCAATTTGTTTGTCCCGATGCACTTGCAATACGTTCACATTGTCGCTCCAAAATTGATATCCAACGCTTTGCACCATATGCATATCCAGAGGAGATGATGGACTTAGATAAGTTGTGAATCATTTCATCTTGAACTTCCACATGCTCAACCCATGTAATCTACATAACACAGCAAAGGGGGGGTGGCGGGGGGGAGAGAGAGAAAGAATCAAAAGACATGGTAAGGCTAGATAAAATGCATAAATAAAAGATTTATTAATTACTTCATTTAGTGAAGGGTAAATATGTCATTTCAATTATAACATAACTCTAAAATTAGAAACACATCAAATTTAGTTTTTTTCTTCAAAACATCATTTATTTATCATTTAAATACGAAATTCTATTTTTACATTTAATAATTGAAGATACTGCTATCACATAATTGATTTGTGACTAATATTTGTTTTAAAATAAGTTAAAGGACTAATTTGTCTAAATATTTTTACTTTGATCTATAAAAAAAGTCAAAAATAAATTTTAAAAAAAAAACTAAATTAACTAATAAAAAATAGTTTAAGGCACTAAAACAGCCAATAATTCTATTACATTATTCACAATTCCTAATTAAACATAAATATTGGATATAAAACTATATATTGGGCTGTTATTACCTTTGAGTAGCCATTTGGCATTGCTTGGATGATACACCCTGATGGCCTTTTTTGGCATTTGGCTATTGAACCGTTGTGGAGTAAGTTGTCAAACGAGACATCAACTACTTCCCATGTTCCCTCACTTACTCTTTTGCAGTACCTTATGAAGATGCAATCTCTAGTTGGAACCACTGGGGAGAGAACTTGAAATTCCGCAAACATCTACATCATATATATATATAAAGGAATTAGCGATTATTTTTTATTCGTAAAGATTCTAAGAATGAGCCTAGAATAATTGTTAAGTAGTTGATTGTGAGTATTGTCAGACTCATGTTTACATCACGGAATTTAAAGTTCAAGAAAGGAATTAGGAAGATTTCAAAAGCCTTATCATACCGCTTGCATAGCTCCATCATAGTTTCCTGCAGCAACACCAGGTGACAGAACTTCAAGAATCATTCCACGACAGATCATGCTCGAAAACACAGTTAACCACTTGCTCTAAATCACAAGTATTCAAATATTAAAACATCAGTGCACTTGTTAAATATATATATATATATATTGAGAGAACTTATATTAATATTAAGAAAAAGGGTTGATTTAAAAAAAAAAAAAAAGAAAATCAAACCAAATCCATGAACATTCCAACAACGTTTGCAGTTTCCATCATAATAATAGTAGATTCCCTTGATGCTTCAGTTTTATATCCCTGTAGTTTTGTAGAAAAACCCCTTTGAAACATCCTCGAATATTCTTGCTCGTCTAGTAAAAGGCTATCCCCACTAGGCTGGAGTATCCACAAGGGCTCTCCAAGTGTTGCCATGGCAGCAACTTCGTCTATGGCCGAAACTCCAAGCTGAGCGAGTAGCGATAGATTTGGAATAACTAATGAGTCATTCATAGATCTAATTGGTTCAGTCGTGCAGACAACTGATCCTTGAAGTGGGGTGTTCATCATCGATGGTCTTCCAAATTCTGCGAGTAGCGGAGTAGGTGTGATGAAGCGTACTGGTGTCTTGCTCAGGTTGACAAAAGCATTTTTTGTTATAGCCATAACACGTTCCATCTATTCAAAGGAGAAAAATAAAAGATAATTAACATAGATTATTGGTGGAAAAAATAAATAAATAAATAAAGAGAGACTTACTGACAAAAATATACATAAAAAAATATAACCGAAAATTTTTCAGTTCAGTCTATTAACTATTTATATGTTTTTCGAGTTGGTCTTAAAACTTTAATTAATTTCATACAAATTAATTTTTTGTTTATTTCTGATTTCTTAAATTAGTCCTTCTAACAAAAATTGTCCAAAATTCGATCATTTTATTAGCATATCATTTAATTAAAGGGGTATTTTGGTCATTTTATATTAGGGAAAAAAAAAGTAGAATAAATATATTACACTCATTCACATCCCTTTCCCCATTTCTCAAAAAAAAAGAAAAGAAAGAAAAAGGGTATTTTGGGCAAAATATTATATATATTCCACCTTTTTCTTTTCTAACATCAAATGACCAAAATACCTTTTTAATTTAATGAGTATACCGATAAAGTAATTGAATTTTAGCCAATCTTGGTCTTAACGACTAATTTAGAAAATCAAAAATGAATAAAAGTTTAATTTGTAAGAAATTAAAGTTTTAAGACCAACCTAGAAAAATGTAAATATTTAAGGAATTGAACCGGAGAATTTTTCAAAGATAACAAATCGACTAATTTTTCACTAATTTTTTATAAAAAATTATTCGCAAATAATAACAATAATAATAATAATCGCATACCTCTTTGGTCAATTGAGCATTCTCTAACATCAGCATACGTTGTTCAGCAGGCATTTCCATAGGATCTGAGCTGACACAAGTGCAAGAATTGCCAAAACCATTTTGTTTCAGCTTCATGTTCTCAATACGAAGTTTGTCATTCTCAGCTCGAAGCTTGTTGTTTTCATTACGCTCTTGCTGAGCCTAAAAAAAAAAAAAAAAAAAAAAAAATCAGTTCATAAAATCATTTTTATAGAACATTTCGTATCCAGAGTCAGTACTTCCACTAATTTGAATTTGGTATACGTTACATCGGCAAAATCTAACTCTTGTTCGGAAAAAAAAAAAAACTTCATCTTGACTCTTACATAACATTCACAGTAAGAGTCAAATTAAGAACTTTTTGTAACATTCGAAAGTCATTTACCACTTACGTTAAACACGATTCCAAATTCTCGAGTAAGTGGTAGTTTGTTAGTTAGTTAGTTACCTTCATTTGAGTTCGCCTGTTCTGAAACCAAAACTTCACCTGCAAGGGGTCTAACCTTAACTCATCGGCCATATGTTGTCTTTGGTTCTTACTCGGACGAGGAAACTTCCGGTAAAAACTACAAAATCCCAAAACAAAAATCAAGATGTAATTAAATAAACACACACGGATATATATATATATATATATATATGACAAACAACAAATAATCTTTCTTTTTTAAAAAAAAAAGAAAAAAAAAATGTAAAACACTTACTTTTCCATGACCCTAATCTGGTGCTGGCTATGGCGATGGTTACGCTTCCTCTTCCTTAGATTGATGTTAGCAGAGTCTTGAGCAACCTCATTCTCGTCATCAGTGTTTCCTTGGTCCTCTACATCAGGCTTAGGAAACTCATACTCAGAAGTGTCTGATGAGTTCAAATTCTCCAAAACAGGAGGAGGCAGATCTTCACTTATTGCCTACAAAGTAATTCAATTTATATATATAATTATACACTAATTAATAAGTAATCATATATTTGAAAAAAAAAAATTAAAAATTAAAAATTAAGGGAAAATTAATATAGAGAATTTTTAAAAATCACTTTTTCTTTCATATGGAATGGTATAACAATGTAATCCTTTTATCCGAAATCACTATTTCGATTGAGATGCACCCATAAAATTTGACTTTTACTCAAAAAAAAGTTTCACTCTGACTAATTTTTACACGGCACTAATAGCAAAAGTCAAACTAGTGACATTTTGTAAAATTTACAAAATCACTTAACATTTATGTCAAACTGAGAATTGATACCGGCCCTACCACTACCTTCTCATAAGTAAAAAAAACATATTTGGAGTTCGAAAAACACATGAAATCCAAAAATTTTTGAAAATCAATTTTGTTCATTATATATATATATATATATGTTAAAATAACGATTTGATCCTCGAAAAGTGAAAAATCTTGAATTAAACTTGTAAGAAAGGAACAATTAAATATATGGTTAACCTGTTCAACAGAAGAGGAGACCAATCCACCGGATGAGTTTTGGTTAGCACCTCCACTCAGAATCATCTGCTCAGCTTGAGAATTTCTAGTTGAAGCCATGTTCGTACGCATCCCTGATATAAAATTACATGTAAACTTAAACACACATTTAAAAAAAAAAAAAAAAAAAAATCATTTTTGTTTTTTAAAAAACTTTTTTCCTATGAATTAAAAGGATATCAAGAAATTACACATATACACAAGATATGAGATGAAGGGTTTGTTTCCACAACTCATATTAATCGAAAACGATCATAAATTGCTTAAAAAGGACCAAAAATTTGTAAAAATTAACATGAAACACTTATAAAAAGGAGAATCACAAAATTAAAAGACTACCGGAAGATTATTATTCAACTCGCTAATCAAAAGAGCCTTTTCAACTAAATTTTACAGAGAGAGAGAGAAAAGATAGACGATTTCGAAAACAGATATTAGTTTTTGAACAATTGATTGAAAGTGAAGGTATAAAAGAAAAAGAGAAGAGAAGCAACGAGGAAAGAATACAAGAAAATAGAAATATAAAAAGGAAAGAAAATACTGGGACTGTGAGTATCAAAATTTTTATTCTTTAATGAAATCAAATTACAAGAATGTAATAAAATTTCATGATTTTTTTTTTTTTAATTTAATTAAATATTTTAAGAGATCGAATAATAATATTTTTCAAGATATTTATTAGTGTTGTCGTAATTTAAATAAAAATTAATTATGTTTTTTAGTCTTATTTTTAATTAATGTTACAGTTATTAGCTTCAATGTATTGAGTTAAAAATATTAAATTTTATTAATGTTATTTTTAAGTTTGTCATCGATTGTTAAATAATTAATGAATATTTCTTTTGGAAAAAAAATATTAAAAATATTAAAATATATATAGTTCTAAATAAGGAATAATTTTTTTTTTTTTTTTTTTTGAAATTTGAGGCATTTTTGCCTCTACCATGTCTCAAACCCATGACCATCTCATATCATAAGTGAGGTTGTTACCAACTAAGCTACACCTTCTTGACATAAGAAATAAGTTTAAATTGGAAATAAATAATTACGTTAAAGGGTTAAAAAGATTAAAAAAAAAAAGTGAGAGAGAGAGATAATAAACATATATTGAATTCTTACTGTTCCAATAAGGCGTAAGCTTAGTTGGTAACAATTTTACTTATTATTCAAGAGATGATGAGTTTGAGATACGTCAAAGGTGAAATACCTCAAATTTTTTTTTTTTTAATTCTTATTTCAATTATAGTATTTTTGTTATCATTATTCCTTATATATATATATATTTAAAAAAATAAATTTTAATATTTTATAATTAATGTAATTTATATACGTGTTTTGCTTTCATATATCATGTGATATGTAACAAAAATAGAAAAAATATAAATAAATATATTTTGAAGTTTGACTTGATCTCAAACTTAATTTTGAAAACCTCATTAGTCAAAAACATATAATTCCAACAACATAAAAAATAGAGAATTAAAAAAGGAAAATTTATCAAAAAGTTGACTGAAAATTGAGGTTCAAGAAGAAAAGAAAAAGTAACCGCGAAGGAATAAAATGAAAGAAATGGAAATTCAAATGAAAAAAGGGAAGGAAATATTTGGACAGGTACTGAGTTATCAATAATTACAAGACAACGTTGACAATAATAAACTGAGGTTTAGAAAAGGGATAGTGAAAATAGGAAAGTGGGGTCCAAATATTTTATTGGTTCAATTGATAAGAAGTTTAATTTTCCTTAAATACTGTGAATGGAGAAATAAGTATTCGGAGAATTTGTCTTTAAAAAAGATATGATTTGATTCGATTTCAAATTAATCACAAATCAATGTGGGACTATAGAATACAAAAAGTTTATACCAAAAATAGGTAGGTGGTTTAATGGTAGGAATTGGACATGCATATACTTTCTATCCAAGATGTATCTATTTTTAATGAAGGATAATTTATCAATTTAATCATTAATTATATAAATTTTTGTTTATTATGTTTATTAATTATTTTCTTTAGCTTATAAAGTCGTTATTTTGAAGATATTTTGCCAACTAAGTCCCATTTATTGTGTCCCTTTAATATTGTAATGGGACCTAGTTGGCCAAAAATAGTATGACTAATATATATATATATATATATATATATATATATATATATATTTGTTCCGATATTTAAAATTATGATTTTGATTAATTCGAATTTAGCATGGGTCGCACTCGTAGAGTTTAACTTACTTGGGGAAAGACCTCACCTTGACTCTTACATGATGCTCACAGCAAGTATCGAATTCATAATCTCGCGTAGCATTTACAAGGCGTTTATCCACAGAATGACTGTGATATAATAGTTAGTATTATTATATTAGTCACATTGTGTTTGGTCTCTTTAATACTATTATATTCATATAGTGTTTAGCCAACTTAGTCCTATTACAATATTAAAGGATTATTATAAGGAAAAAAAAAAAAAAAAAAGTATATATAATACATATCTACTTAAAATATTTTAAAATTAAAAAATTTAGAAATCTTCTATTATTACAAATGAAAGAACATCTTTAAAAAAAAAAAAAAAAAAAAAAAAAAAAAAAAAAAAAAAAAAAAAAAAAACATCGAATTGAATAATTTAATCTGTCAATATTCTGTCCAATAATAATGTAATATTATTTAATTATTACATATTTTTTAGGATTATTATGTCATTTGAGCCTTAAATCTCAGTTTATTATCTATTATGATCTTTAAATTTATATTTTAGTCAATAATGTTCCTATTTCATTAAAACTTATTCATTAAGGTTCTTTCAACAATACCTTGTTTAATAAATAATAAATTGATAATTTAAGAATTAAATCAAATAATAATCTTATTTTTTATTGATTAGAAGTCATTACTTATTAATTAATCAAATTATTTTAATGAAATGTCATATTTCATTAATTTACTATTCAATTAATTTAAATAATTTGTCAAAAAAAAAAAAAAAATTCAAACTTACTCATCTTGTACAATTTGAATTATCCTATTCAAGAATAGTGACAAGGTAATATAGGTATTAATTACTAGTCAATAAACATACTTATTAATTATTGTAACAATAAAATTTAATGTTTAGTAACAAAAAATATTTGGCTGTGAAAATTAAGATTTATTAGTAATTACTATGTGGAGTAGGATCCCAAAAGTTTCTTATTATAAATTGGAACTTTGTCATTAAAAATGACAAATTTTGTTCAACCTATAATAGAAGCTTCTAGTCTCAATTAATTAATTTGACCTATAGTTAATGCTTTATAATAATAATGGTAAAGAAACTTCCTATCCACTAATTATTTATGTTTATTTGAATTGATCTTAAAATTTTATTTCCATTCAAATTGATAATTATCTATTTAATTTATTTTTATAAATTAGGTTTTTCAATCAAATTAGTAAATATTTCATCACTTTTTAATGCTTGACTGTTACACATTAAATTTATTTTTAAAGGGTCTTTTTTTATTATTTCATTTTTTACAAATAAATAAATAAAATAGAAAGAAAGAAAGAAAAAATATAAAATAAAATATATTAAATGCATATTTGCCATTTGTGATTCAATTAGCCCTTTTCCCATTTCCTTTACTTAGGGTTCGAAGCTTTCTTTTAGAATTAAAGAAATTAAAATTCATGCAATATATTATAACGAGAGTTATAATACAATATAATTGTAATTCAACAAATTAGAATATCTGCAAACTGAAATTCATTATTTTTCTTCTCGATTAAAAGGGAGACCTTTTTCTTCTTTCTACATTTTTTTCCTTTAATGGAGAAAAAAAAAATCTTCATTTAATATATGTTAGAAAATTTTTTGTATTTGTCCTATAATTATTTATTGTTTCTCGAACTTAGTTCTAAATATTAAAAAGTTAAGAAATTGATCCTATAATTATTTTCATTTTTTGAACTTGGTCCTAAATTTTAAAAAATCAAGAACTTGGTCCTAGAACTATTTTTATTTTCATAACTTGATCCTTTTGACCAAATTTATAAGATTTTTCAGTTGTTTAAGTTAGGTGAAAAGCAAATATTCAATTTTATGAGGTCATTTTAAGAGGTAAAGTATTGTGTTTTTCTTATGTGTTTTTTACGTGATCAAAAGGACCAAGTTAAGAAAACGGAAATAGTTATAGGATCAAGTTCTTAATTTTTTAAGATTTAGGACCAAGTTAGGAAAACGAAAATAGTTATAAAACCAAGTTCTTAATTTTTTATGATTTGAGACCAAGTTCAAAAACGAAAATAGGTAAAGAACCAATATAGAGAATTTTCTTAATATATTTTATTGGTTTCTCAATAAAATAAATATATTTTATTATAATAATTATGTCTTGTGACAGAAATGATCTAAAATGACAAAAAAATCATTTAGGCTTAATAGGTGTATCGGTCATGTGCAAAAAAAGTTGTTAAATATTGATCAATTTTAATCAGAATAACCAATTTGTGAAATCAAAAATAGATCAGTCATGAAATTAAATGAAATTCATATTTTAGAACCAATCTGAAAAAATATGAATAGTTAGGAGACTAAATCGAAGAATTTTTTAAATAAAAAACACAAATTCAAGTCCCTAAATTTTTGTTAAAGGTTAATCTCAACTTTAGCCCAATTTAAACAAAAGAATACTGCAATGGTCCAATCCAAGTATCAAAAAGGATGTCAAATTGGGCTTTGTTGCAACGCAGCCCTAGAATGCGACTCTAACATAAATTAATAGAAACAATTTCACAAACAACGGCTTAGATGACACGCAAAATCCATTTTTTCTATTCTCAACATTCAAACCTTCAAAACCCCTTGTTTTTATTTTAAAAATTACTAAAATTATTTTTCACTCAAGTAATCTATCAAAGAGCCATAAATGTAGATGTGAACATATGTGTATATTGATTGAAATTTATATAATTATTATATATATATATGGTAGTAAAACCCCTAGAGTGATAGAAAGTGCATTTCTAAGTAGGGGTATTTTAGTATTTACATAAAGAAAACTTGTTTAATCTATATCGTATTTTTATATAATCTTTTTATTGATATCAATATATTTATATTTGTATTTGTGTACGGATAAGATAATATCGTACTTTTTTATCTGTTATTAACTTAAGCATAATCTTCCACCCTTTTAACTTTTATTTTGCGTTAAGATTAAGTTGAAGTATTTTGAAAGGATCCTTTGGATTATACAGAAGAACTCTCCTTGACGATCCAAATATCTACATTAATATATATAATTGTTTAATGAGTTGGAATTATTTATATTTTTGTTAGATAAATGTGCGATTTTAATGTTAATTTTTTATAATTTTAATTAAATTAATATTGTATATGGTACTTTATAGTTTTTTTTTTTTGTGCATTTGAAATTTTATTAAATTTAAATTAATTGAAATAGTTTACTTTTGATTATTATTATTTTTATTTTTCTTCTGCTAAAGAGCAAATGGATATATAGTGTACTAAAGCAGCATCCTGAATTTCTTTTAATCCAACTACAAGCTGGATTAGGTATAAACTTTTTAACAAACATAAATAATCAACTTGTTTTGGTTGTGGAAACAACCTCAACTCAAACGTTAACTTCTTCTTTTTCTTTTCTTCTTCCTTTTTTAGTTTGTCATATGTCATATAGGAATGACAACGAGATTGGGAATTTGCGTGAACTCCTTTACCATTTCTATTTCTAATCTTCGCATACATTTCCTATTCCCGTTTTCATTTCCTACCCGAAATAACTACTACATCATGTCCCCTTCTTCATCAAGGATGGGAATTCCAATGGAAATTTTTCATAGTATATTATCCTCATAGAAAATTACATTTTTTTTTTTTATTTAGTTAAAGTTTTAATATATAAATTACTAAATAAATTTTGTAAAATAAAAGATAAAGTATTTGTTATATACTTTTTTACAAATTACAATTATATATTATATATATTAAGAAAATATATAATATTTTTAGTAATTTATTCATTTGCATCCAATTTAGTATTTATCAAAATAATTCTCATGATTTATCTTTAGCGAATATTATAATTATTTAATAGAAAGAATAGTGAATTTAGTCCTAAACATTTGTTTCATTTTCATACTTGGTCCCAAACTTTTTTTTTTGTGGATTAGGTCCCCTTACTTTTAAAAGCATGTGTGTATTAGGTCCTTTTGTGTGGATTACGGGTGTAAAAAATGATGAACAAAAGGACCTAATACACACAGACTTTTAAAAGTTAGGGACCTAATCCACCAAAAAAAAAGTTTGGGATCAAGTATGAAAATGAAGCAAATATTTGGGACTAAATTCACCATTCTTTCTTATTTGATATTATGATCATTATAATTTTATTTGTATAGATATATATATATATATATATAGTTTAAAGAGCAGGAGCCGGGATGGGGATAGATATTTAGAAGAATACCATCCCCACACCATTTCCTGTTTCGATTTTTGCGGAATTACTATTCCCATTTTTAAATTTGGTCAAATCGAGTATTCTTCGATCAAAATAGGGTTGAAAATTTTTTTTTTTTTTTTCTTTAACTTATAAGTGGATGGTATATATGTATAGAAAGGTATGAACATGTAAAAAATAATTTTCAATCGTTAATCTTATAATTAGAGATTTGGATTTTGGGGCTATAAAAATTTTAGTCAACCAATTTAGACTATTTTCCCAACATTAATTCCTTGCCATGTCACACTAATTTTTTTTTTTTAAATTTAAATTTAATTAATTTTCAAATTATATTCTCAAATTGGGATTCAATTATTAATTATTAATTAGTGTATAACTTGATTAATCACTTTCAAGGCAAGTGATTCTTTGCCTATTGTTTCGAAGAATCTGAACACAAACACTCCTAAGGATGAGTTTTCTGCATCTGCTAAAGATTCTCCAGACAGCATTGCAAGTTAAAAGAAAAGCGTACGTAACCACTGCCATAGCCAACACCATATCAAGGTCATGGAAGAGTAAGCCATGAATTAATTATTAGTACCATACAATCGTTATATATATATATATATATATATATGTTGGGAGTTGCTCCTTTTCCATTGTTAGGTTTTTTGTTTTGTCTTGCACCCCTAATAGGATTCAAAGATATGACAAGTTTAGAATTCTAATTATAGTAGAATTGTTAATAATGTTATTAGATAACTATATCTACAGTCCCACAGTAATTAGAA
>JAXGGT010028138.1:0-14446 GCA_035583425.1 Marsdenia floribunda
TTTCCCATCGGGAAACTGCTCTTCCCTCAGGGATACATTTTCATCTCCCCAAACCTTGAGGAGGTTTTTATCTGATTACATTTTCCGCTACATCAAGGAGCAGAAACGAAATAAAAGAGCTGTTGGATTTATTTCATTGTAAAAGAAGTGGAGTTCACGCTTTAAACATCATATCATTTTCATTAACCAGTAGAGTTCAAGCTTTAAACATCATATCATTTTCATTAACCAAATCATAGATTTAATTGAAAAGGTTAAGTGATTTACACTTGAATAATTTTCTTCTTCTTTTTTTTGTTGAAGTTTTTTTTTGTTTCTTTTGTGTCTCGAACTCATGATATTTTGAATCGTAAGTGAAGCAAACTCATGTGAATCATAAGTGAGGCTGCTACTAACTGAACTATGATTTCTTGACTACACTTTAATAGTTGAATTGTAATTAAATTTGAAGGATCGTAATTTAAAAAAGTAATTTTCTACTCTAGTTTCTTTCTAATTTTGGGTTATTCTAGTTGGTCTTAATTTTTTTTTCTTCAAACACATTGACCTCTTATTTAATTTTGATTATTATATTTAATTATTTTGATCAATATTTAATAATTTTTGTCAAATTTTTGTATATTTCATGCTCATAAGTATTAAAAAAGGGCAAAAAATCCCAGCTACACCTGAACTTTACCAAAGTCCAGTTTTAGCAGCTGAACTTTTTTTTCGTTTAGATTTAACACTCAAACTTTTTTTTTTAACAAATTTTGCACTTCCGTCAATAATCTCCGTTAACATACCGTTAGTGTGACTTTTTTAAGGGTATTTTTTGTAAATGTTGACTTTTAAATTTTTAATAGGATTTAATCATAATAACTATAAAATTTTAAGGACTATTATGTAATTTATTATAGGGTTTTCTTTTCTTCTTCTTCCTTTTTATGTTCTTGCGGTCGCCACCGCCACTGCTCACCACTCACCTCTCCTCTGTTCTTGCCACGAAATAGAACCCATAAAGGAATTTATCCAACAAAGTCGAAGCAAAAGCCAAGATAAAATCCGCTGTAGCATGGGCTCTTGCTTCTCTACTACCACAACCATCACACTGGTAGACAGAGAAGTCAAGTGGCTCAAGAAGAAGATTTTAACACTGAGGACAACAAACCAAGTGGACTTTACCTACTTCCGACATATTTCTTAAGTAATGCCCCCCAACAAAAATTTCTTGCAAAACTCTATGAGACACGAAAACTAAATCCCGCCTTCCAAAACTCAATTAACACAGAACTAATTACGAAAATCAAACTTTCATGTAAGAAAAAACAAACCACTTCCCTAAAAATTAATTAAGAGAAAAAGAAAGAAAAAAAGGCCCCAAACACTTGAAGTCATCAGTCACGTGAAGCTTGGGAGATACTGAGGAGATAAACCATGCAAAGCTTGGAAAGAACACAGTGGACCCTAGTGGCAATATTGTACATGAAATGCCTCCTAAGGGGGAAAGAATAGTAGAGAAGCAAGACCCCACGCAGCGGCAGTAGTGAGCAGTAGCAGCAGCAAAGTGAGCAGTGGTAGCAATGGGGTGCACAGTGGCAACGGCGGCAGGGTGAGCATTGGTAGCCCGCAAGAACATCAAAAGGAAGAAGAAGAAAAGAAAACCTAAAATAAATTATATAATAGTCCTTAAAATTTTATAGTTATTATAATTAAATCGTATTAGAAATTTTAAAAGTCAACGTTTACAAAAATACTCTTAACAAAGTCACACTAACAGTATGTTAACGGAAATTATTGATGGAAGTGCAAAATTTATAAAAAAAAAAATCGAGTGTCAAAGCTGAAAAAAAAAAAAAAAAAAAAATTAGGTGTTAAAGCTTGACTTTAGTAAAGTTAAGGTGTTGTTGAGATTTTTTGCCCAAAAAATAAAAAAAGTAGATTGTTAAGAGGCCTAAATTTATTAACATAACTTTGATATATGAAGTAATGCACATTAAAATTAAATTACCTTAAATTATACAAAGTTGAAGTATGAAGTTTATTTTTCACTTAAAAAATAAAATTATATACGCAACATATGCTAAAAATGTGATGGAAATTTATTAATAAGCTAGAAGGATCAATTTGTGCAATGGAAATCAAACAAGGGATAAATATATTGAAAAACGAAAAATTTAAAATCAACCTGAAAAATAAAAAGTTATTAAACGATTGAACAATTATTCTAACTTAATTAAAAATTCAAATTATTTATTACAAATAATATAATATATTAAATCTAGTACCATTTTAATTTATAAAGACATTATAAATACTTAAATTTATGATTGGAATAATTAAACTATAAATATTTCAATTAATAAAATTTGATATTCAATACTTAATACTGATCTATAAAGTTTTAAAATTAATAATATATAACTGATAAAATTAACATTTAATATTTATAACAAATAACAAATGAATTATAATATTTAAAAATCCACTTCTTTTTACCATATAAAAGAAGTAGATGGAGAAAATGAATTCTCATATGGAAAATTTATTATTATTATTACTATATTTAATTCTCTTTGATTTTTGGCTTAATTTGAAAATAGTGGTTAGCCATAAATTTTCTCCAGCATATATATACCAAGGAGTCAAATTTGATAATATATATATATAATTTTTTGTATATTTAATTTAAAAAACAAATTTATGAATATAAAAATTAATTTAATTTTAGATGAGGAATATTATACTTAAATTGCACTCTTACATTATCAAATTTAAGAATTATTCCTTTTGAATGGAAAAACATAATAATTGACATACTTTATTATTTTATAGTCTACCTTTTTCTCTAAACCAATCTTTGGAAATCTGAATGGAATCCATAAAGATCGTTTATTAAAACATTAAATCAACTTCATTCTCTTATATTAATTGGTTCTATTATAAAGATGATCCCAACTGCATATAATTTGTGTATTATTCAATATGAACAGAATATTCGTTTTGCTGCCAATGAGGAAAAGTAACGTTCCCATCAAATCCTTCCTGAATCAAGTGCAAATAATAGTACTAGCTTTTTTTTTTTTTTTGGGTAACTAGAATTTATCATAGCTTCATTTAAAAAACATTAACAAATTGGATGAAGAATGATGCCTTGGCTTGATTTAAGTGGATAAGTGTCATGTGAATATTACGCGAGGTCAAAAGTTCTACACTCATGTAAGAGTCAAGTTTAGGTCTTTCCTTATAAGAGTTAGACTCTGTAGGCATGACCGGGACTGAATTTGGATTAGTTGAAGTAGTTGCTATGGATATTGGATGATTTAACAAAATCAAATTAATGTTTGCTCTTTTCTACTATTGTTATTTGTAATAAAATTAATGGTCTTTTTATTTTATCTCTTTTAATTTCTATTTTTATGCAGCAATTTAATAATCTAAAATTTTGTGGACAAGAAGTTAACATAATATTTATTAGTAAAATTATAGGTCCAATTTTGTAATTTTAGTCAAATAAAAACAGAAAAAAATTCTAAACTTTTAGATAAATTTGTTTCTAAATTATACTGAACCAATCATTGGCCGGAAAGTAAATTTTATTTGACTTTTTTTTAAAAAAATTGAGGTCATTTACAAAAATAAAAAAAATAGAATCCCTCTCTCTTGGGTTTTACCTCTACCTCTCTAGGGTCTTTTGTTAAGGCGATCGATCATCCATGAATCGTAGTGATTCGGCCGCTATTCTCCAATCTCTCTCAGTCCAGTTGCAAATTGCCCCCCTCTAAGAGGTTGATAAATAGTTCTACTCATTTTGTTTAATTTCCTTATATTTTAACTGAATATTGTATTTAATTATAGAAATTGCATTTGTTTTAATTACAATGGCAAAATATCAAGGAATAATTGGATTTAAGATTAAAAGCATGATTTAATTATTATTACTCAAAGTTAAGCATTTTGGAGGAAAAGTTAAATTGGGCTAAAGATAATTTTCAACAACAAGGCTTGACCATGCCTTAGAATCTATAAGTTGCTAAAATTTAATGGAGAGAAAAATGAACTTTTGATGAGTTAAATTTGTTGTGGACACATTGTTCATGTTATTTTCTTTATCTTTGAAGTGTTGGACAAAGGCAATTGTCTCCTATACTATTTAGGATTTTATTTGTCTAGATTCTCCTTTGTTTTAGATCTTCTTATGAAATAATTTATTTTGGAGTTACTATTCTATTAGGATTTAGATTTGACTTCCTATATGGGGAGACTTATCTTCACAAAATCACTTGTCTAGATGTACATTTTTGGGGATTTTCCTCTTGATACGATATTCTTCTCTTCTACAACTTTTGCTATTACTTTTATTCCATCATGGGTAGCATGAGTTTCATTTTTTGAGTCAATGGTGACTGCATTCTGATTGTAATTTTTGAGGCTTGAGCTAAACAAAAATTTCTTCAATGCAAGTCATCTTTATTTCTTGTTCTTTTTTAATGAATGAATAATATTTATTAAATTGAGGCCTTAATTTAATATTGATTGTTAGATTGCTATGCATGAATTTGTGAACCGTAATTATTATTAGTGGTTGAAATAAGTAGCAGTGAGTTGGTTTATGTGTGTGGAATTATGGCCTTCCAGGATTACATAGCTTGCAGGAACAAGATTAATTAAATTGCAGTGATTGCAATTAATTAATTAATTTTAGTTTAGTCGCTCACATTACTCTTAATGCTATCATTGAATTGATATGGAATACTATCTTGCCCTGTTAATTAATGGTAAATTTGATTTGAATGCTTTGTTTGAATTAATTATATTAGGAGAATTTATGTTTGTTGCGACTTTTCCGAATAAGAAGACTATGTTTTTTTTTTTTTTTTCTTAAGTCTATGATAAAGATTGCAATTGGATAGAATTCACACATGGAACGAAAAGCTTGGTAAGATTGATTTTTATTACTTCGATTATTTTTCTTTTATTAATTTCTAGATTAAGTTTAGTTTCAATTCTACAAATTAGAAAACCCCTTAATATTTTATTTTATATAGTTTTAACCATGAGACTAGACCTGGTTCCATTATTTTTTCAAGTTAGATTAGGAGAATCGATAACTATGTTAAAGGGCTTTGATAACCCCGTTCAAATCTAGCATTATTGCCGGTGGAATTCTCTTTTAGTTTCTCATTGTTTTATTTGTTTTCTTATTGTTTACGATTCGTTCTTCTCAAGTTATTGATTTGTAGTATAATCCTGAAATAGCTTATTGTTGCTTTTCAGTACGAGAAGCTACCTAACTTGTGTTTTCTATGTGGCAAAGTTAACCATACGGTCAAACATTGTGATGAAACTAATGTTGTATACATTCAAATACTGTAGAAAATCTTCCCATATGGCCCATTCTTGCATACAAATTCTACCAAAGGTTCTTTCCTTTCCAATATCCACTCTTGACCACTCCACACACTTCTACTCAACCTGCATCCTTGGCTTGATTCACTACTTCCCCTGATGTGAACTTGAGTGCTACCTCCATCTCGTCAATCTCAACTAGTAATCCAAACCTCACGATGATCCTATACTAACACTCTCCTAAGACTATCAAGCCACACATGCATAACCCTAAACTATTTCCAGACTCTTCCTTGGATGCGTTTCCTGTATCATATGGCAACTTAATTTGAAATTTTCGTCCAAGTAGTAATCTACAAATCTTTGGAATTTGAACCTCCCATACTTTCAAGAAAGGAAAAGAAAAGAAAACCCAACAGTAGAAGGCTAATGGAAAAGAAAACAAATATAATACTAAAAACTAGTCATTATTCGAAACATAAGAAGCAGGATTCTCCCTTATTAGGAAAACATACTCTTCACAGTAACTTTTCCCCTTCAAAACACACCTTAACACAATATACATATTGGCCAAATAAGTATCTTGAGCTAGAATTGTCAAGGTATTGGGAAAACTTGGGAAATTCAACATCCATCTTCCCTAATTTGACCCTTCCATCCAGATCGGGAATCAAATTCAATGTGTGTTGAATAGGATGGAATTTGCCACTTCACAACCTAAATCACTTGCAAGACATGTCAATGACCGGAGAGGGACCCCAATGATGACCCTCTGATGGTAAAGTCAGTTAGGATTCTAAGAGATTCTAGTATCAAAGTGTATCAAGATAGCAAATTACCATAATCGGATCCCTACCAAAGTGGAAGTTACTGTTATTTATGGGTGAGTGCACCCCAATAGGGAGAGGACACTCGTCTAGGAAGTACACCCATGTACTGCGCGTGGCTGACAAGGGGCGTACTTCCCCTGCATCAGTGTCAGTGGGCATTAATTGCCTGGTACTGGACCAGACAGTGATATCCGGAGTGAAGTCCGGGTAATGAGGTTGGCTGCTTATGTGCCCTATAATAGATCTGGGCGGAGCGGGCTCCGGTTCGTTCTGAGGACTTAAATGCTTCTCGGAGTGCATTATGCTAAGTGGGCTTTCATTGGCTGCCACCTGGCTACCTTTATCCGGGCTGGCAAACTTACAAAATTTTACTCATTGGTTTCCTTCAGTGGCCCCTCTTTTCATTTTGAAATGTCCTCAGAAACCCTTCGCGTCCCTACACAACTGTCCTCATTAATGGCTATTGTTCGATAGTCGTGCTTCTTTGATTACAGCGACGCATTACCTGCATCATGTCTCATTTGTAATTATTGGTTGTGTGACACGTAATTGGTCATTTTGTACAAAACAACAAGTCTGGTCATTTTTCATTCACCATTTGAGATTTCCTTCCTGGCAGACAAAGCATCCTCTGCATTTTGAACAAAAGGGCAAAACAAAGAGCAAACTCTCCAGAAAACTGCATTCTCTTTTCATTTTCTTCAAGGAAAATCCTCCTGCCTTTCTCTGTTCGTTCTTCTCCAAGCCTACTCTTAGTTTCACTGGTGCCATCATTCCTTCATTGAGTAATTTTTCTAACATTCCTTTTTTCTGTTCTTTTTGAAAATCTAGGATTTAGTATGTGAAAATGGTGAAGTTCACTGTTCAGAGTGAGGCATTGGGCATGGATGAGGAACTTCTGTGCCTCATTGATGGTGAAGGGGTTGAGAATCTGCAAGTGATAGGTGATCTTGAGATGGCAGTTCAGAGAGGTGAGGATTCGAAGGCCACCTAGTCTGTGGAAATCCTTTAATCTAGTAATGAACCTACCCTCGAAGAAGGCGAAGAGAACCAGTTGGTTGTCCATGGGGGTGAACCAGTTGAAAGAGGTGAAGAAGGGGAAGAAGGAGAGAGTTCCAATGAGGAACTGGCAACCCCCCCTATTCCCTATTCCGAAGCCTGCTGTCACAAACGGAGTTGTAGAGGATCAAGTTTACCTATGGGGTGGAGTTTACCAGATTCAAAATTTTCCAATCTGATGACAATTAAAAGATGTCTTCTAAGTGGGTGGCTATCCTCGTTAAGCAGTTCGAGTTTGGGTTCCGACTTCCCGTCGATCTATTCTTGGCGGATATTCTGTTACTTCTTGAAGTCCAGCCAACCCATCTGCACCCGAACTCTATTAGGATAGTGGCCTGTTTCACAACCCTCTGTCGTCGGCTTGGGGTGGAGCCCACCATCTACCTGTCCTCCTTGTTTTTCTACCAGGTGATGATGGTGAAGAACGTTATCTCCTTCAGGCCGCACAGGGTTTAAGTCCAACTCTTTGACTCCCCTCCTTCTAAGGTTGATTGGAGGAATAGGTAGGTGATAGTGGAGAGCAACATGGGGTTCCCTTTCAAGCCGGAGGTCAATAACTTTGCTGTGAAGAATTGGCTGGAACCGGGCAAAGAAGCAAATCCTTCCCCGTTAGAGAGGGTTTTCTTGGAAGCTTTAGAGAAGGAATTAGCTAGGCTCAGATCCAAGGAGTCAGAAAAAGATCTTCTCCACTTGGCTCCTTTTGGTAGAAGAGAGCCTAAATGGGCAGGAACTAGGGGCTCGGGTGAGAGAAGAAGGGAGTTAGGATGGATGATACAGAGGAGTACCTATTCTGGGTACTTCATCCTGGCAGAATCTTCTATCCAAAGTGCGAGAGTTGCTAGGGGCGATCCCAAGATCCGGAGTGTAGCTCTCAGGGTAGATTCCCAGTTAAACTCTTTTGACCAGTGATAATACATGGATTTATGTATTTTGGACCCTCTATGCTTAACATTTAATACATCCACTCTACCATTCTTATGATTTTTATGTATTATTTTAGTTTATCAGGGTAATTTGGATTATTAAGCTTTAATGGTCTTGATATTAAATTATTGGGCTTTTAATTATGCTTTTATTTTATTTTATTTCAGATCCAACTCCAAGACCCAATAAGCAAGTAGATTTGGTCTACAATTAAAGGGACCCGTGAAGTCCAAGAAATTAAAGAGAGAAAACCCTAGGAAGATTAGAGGGAGAGGCAGATTTAAAAGTAAAAAAATAAGATTAGGAGGCTGGTTCGAATCAGAGAGGAGAGTGACGATCTGAAGAGGGAGATTTTCTCGGAAATCATGGCAGCTTAAGCAACTTGTAATTGGTCAAGGGGAAGATGCTTCCAGGGCAATTCAGAGTTCCAGAACGTCATTGATTTCGGGTTGTATTCTAATTTTCAGATTTGATTACATTAGTCTATGAGATTGAATGATTATTCATTTGAATGGATTTTTGAGATTGAACTTAATTTTGATTGGCGATTGTTAATTGAACTTTTGTGTTTATCTCTATAAGATTGTTTTCAAATCTGAATTTTTCATAGATTCATGGATTACCTTGATGTTCACAGATTTTAGATTAAGCATGAGTAAATGGATTAGACGATTGTCTAGGAAACCTATTAATGTTTAATCGAATTCTAACAGGTTGTTAGTAGGTGATCGGATTTGATTTGGGATTCCAAATTAGAATTCAATCAAGGAAGTAGAATTGCAATTCGAGAATATTAGGAAGAACGAGGAAGAATTAAACTGGAACATCAACCCTAAGCTGATTACGTTTTCTCATTATTGTTTGCATTCAAATTCATTTATTTTAATTGTTTTGTTTTTAAATTTTGTTAAGCATAAAACCCCTTTTTTTAATTTGGATTACGATCATAGGTTTCTTAATTTGATTTAATGATTAGGGCTTCTTTGGTAGATGACCTAGTGAACACTATATTGCTTACTAGTTTTAAAATTAATCTTGACAGGTTTGACGACAACCCCGAATTTAATTCTTTACCAACTAGCTTCCGAAGTCCTAACCTTATTTACTTTCTTTGTTTGCAGTCATGCCTCTAAGGTCCATCTGCAAAGCTAGGAAGGGGAACCAGCAAGTGAGGCAAGGCCATCTGAGCTCTCTTCCCACCAATCCTCTCGTGGCCCTCAACAAGAATTCTGTTCCAAATGGTCCTACAAGTCCTGGAGCTCAACCCGTGGTGCCTCATGTACCTGTTGCATCAGAAGCAATGTCCGGGCGGCCACTACTCCTACTGAGTTCCAACAGGACTGAGGTGTCCGGCTCTGGTTGTCAACAACCGCAGCTCTTCTATCAGATCTGGGGGGTCCGGCAGCAAAAGGTCTTCACTCTCTCCAGGGAAGGAGGCCCCCCCCTGCCAAGAGACATTCGGGTGCCCCGCCCTCTGGAGGTAGATGTTTTATTTTTAAATGAATTTTTTAGGGGACTTTTAGCTATGTGAGTGCTGACCATTCATGCACATTATGCTATTTAATTTTGTAGCTCTCCCGCAAACAATCCGGTGCCCCGAGAGCTCCTCTAGAGGACATGCTCCCTCTTGACTCCAACCAGACTTCGCGATTCCTGTTTTGCCCTAAGACCTCAGGAATCTATAGAAAGAGATAGAGAAATATGCCCCTCCACTTACTGGGCTGGACTTCAACCACCCACTACTCTGCCGATATGTGGGGTTGGTGCCAGTCGCCCGAGCTTGCACCCCCTCACTCTTTAAGGGCCTCAGGCTCATGGGGCCTGAGAAGCTTAAAAACTTTTGCAGCTCCCAAGTTGTTGGGCTGAGTTTGGGTTTGTTGGCTGTTTTGATTGATTTATTTTATTTTATTATTTTTTTTTAACTTGTTGCCACCAATTTTGTCCTTCAGCTTTGCACTACCATCCAACAAATGGCTTATTGGGTTGAGAAGTCCTACTAGCACCGTAACAATGCTGTCAAAAACCAAGAGAGGGCAGAGCAGGCTGAGGCCAAGCTGGAGTCCGCTGAAGGCTCGGCGGCCCAGGTCGCCAAGGAGAAAAATGACTTGGCTACCAAGAAAAAAAGTGTTGGAGGACAAGTCCAGCCAGTTGGCAATGGAGAAGGAGGGCTTGCAGAAGGCAGTGGAGTCTTCAACTCCGCAGGCTGGGATGGCTGAAGCCCGGGTAAAGGAGTGGACCTAGAGGTGGGTAAGTTACGGGCCTCCAATAAGGAGCTTCTTGGCAGCAAGGAGAAAGGGGAGGTCGAGCTGGAGAAGCTGAGCTCGGCTAACCAATGGAGCTCATCATTCGAGAGTTTTAATCGTCCTCGAAATATGACTCAACCGTCGAAAAGCGAGCTAATGTCTTCCTGGACAGGGAGCAGGCACACATGGTGTGACAGCTCCACGGCCATTTTGAAGACAAAGCCCCTCTCATCCACGCATTCAAGGGGTTCTTTGCGGACCCCGAGTTCCGAAGTGGAGCAAACTTCGTTCCCTTCACTGATGAGGAGCTTCAGGAGAGCAAGGACATAGATGCTGAGGACAGCTTCCCTGAGTGGACTCCGCTGCCCAAGGCCATCCCTTGCTTCTGGGACTTGACCAAGACTCTTCCTGCCCTTCCTACTATTGAGGCCCCCGCCACTGTCAACTCCTAGGTGGTGGAGCCTGCTGTCGACACTTCTACAACTCCCACTCCTGTTGCGAAGTTCGGGGTTCTACTCCCCGCCCCACAAATCACAGAGCCTAGGACTCCACCGCCTAATGAAGGGGTGATAGACCTCACGGAGCCCCAGGAATGATTCTTGCAATAGACTAGGAGTTTTGTCTTCTCTCTCTTCTTTTTTTTTTTTTTTTTGTTTTTTACAATAGCATAGGAACATTTATGTATATTTGTTTCAATTAATGAAAATCACAAGTTTTTTTCTTTACTCCATTTGTCATTTACTACTTTTCATTTCTTAATCATAGAAACATCAAAGTAAAGTAGCTGAAATGAATAAAAATTAGATAACTTGTTTACTAAAAAATAAATAGCAACGTCCATTCAAAGTAAATTACATACATTTGAGATGTCGGCTTAATTTGGTTGTTCCCTTAAATAATTAAGCATTTCTTCAAATGGTGCTCTATTTACTAGGACTTAGACAAGTTAATGTTGGAGTAAAAAAAAATATTGATAGAATTTTCTAAAGTGGACGGAGTGCCAAGGATTGGGCAATAATGTTCCATTAGCCCTAAATAGTTTATAAGTTCTAGGTCTAACCTCTTTTCTACACACAGAAAATCCCTCCTTTCACAGGGAATTTGATCCATTGGTGAGTGATAATACATTGATTTGTGTGTTTTGGACCCTCTATGCTTAACATTTAATACATCCACTCTACCATTCTTATGATTTTTATGTATTATTTTGGTTTATCAGGGTAATTTGGATTATTAAGTTTTAATGGTCTTGATATTAAATTATTGAGCTTTTAATTATGCTTTTATTTTATTCTATTTCAGATCCAACTCCAAGACCCAATAAGCAAGCATATTCGGTCTACAATTAAAGAGGCCAGTGAAGTCCAATAAATCAAAGAGAAAAAACCCTAAGAAGATTAGGGGGAGAGGTAGATTTAAAAGGAAAAAAAAATCAGATTAGGAGAGGGTTCGGATCAGAGAGGAGAGTGACGATCTGAAGAGGGAGATTTTCTCGGAAATCATTGCAGCTTAAGCATCTTGTAATAGGTCTAGGGGAAGATGCTTCGACTGCGGCTAGCGATAGAGCCCCTAATATGACATTGGAGGAGGAGTCGATGTCCACCATAAAGAACTCGACCTCCCTACTCCCTTAAGCCACCCTGCTCCCAAGGGTGAGTTTAAGAGTTACTCTACCCTTGACCAGCACTTTGTGATTCGTGAATCCTTCAAGCCTTGTGGAGTCAGACTGAAGCTGATGGTCATTGAGTCTCATTTCCTTGAAGTACCAATAATACAAGATATCCTTCATTGCTCCTGTGTCTACCAATATTCTCTTCACCAGGTAGTTGTCTATGCCAGGCGTCGTCAAGGAGGCTTCAACGACGACCAAGTTGCGGCGGCCCTTGGTTGTGAGTGCCAGCTCAGAACGAGAGAAAGATATCGTATCTCCACTACTGAGGTGTTCTAGAGCGGAGTAGGTGGAGCGAAGTGAGTGGATCTGCCTCTTCAATTAGGAGATTCAAGGGGTTTCTATCATGATGACATCGATCACCCTCTCCTCGCTTTCTCTCCGGCCTGCCTTCTTCAGTCCTCCTAGGGTAGTTATCCACCTTATATTCTGAGAGGTATCCATCCCAGAGAAGGCACTCGATGGCCTTGCGCAACTGTATGTAATTCTCAGTGGGATGGCCATGGTCTCGGTGGAAGGCGCAGAATTTAGTCCGGTCCCTAGTTTTGTTTGGATCTAAGGGGAATGGGTCTTTCACTCCGTGCCTTTCTTTCAACAGGGAGATGAGACTCTCCATAGTGATATTAAGAGGAGTGAAAGTTTCTTCTCTTTTCTTTCCTTTCCCATTTTTGTCCTTCTTGTTAGTCCTGGAGGGGGATCGCTGATTTCTATCTCCGGACTCGTGTTCCTTGTTTCTTCTGGAGCCGTTGGGTGAGGAAGATGACGCGCACTCTACCAAAGCCACTTTCCTGGCAATGTCGAACATTTCTCCCAGCGTGCGTGGCTTCCGAAGCTGGAGCTCGGTGTATAGGGCGGTGGACCTAAAACCCCCTTCGAAACACGTGAGGACTGTATCCTCACTGAGGCCTTCTATCTCATCATGAACTTTTTTGAAGTGGTCCGAATAAGATAGCAGTGACTCCACTTTGCGTTGCTTAACGTTGGCGAGGTCCCCACTTAGGTATCACCCCGCGATGCTAAACTTATCTAGGAAGGACTTCTCCATTAATTGCAGCCCAAGTGTCAATGGATTTTAACTTCAAGGAGGTGTACCACAAAAGGGCTTTGTTAGCCAGTGTGCGGGGAAAGGCTCGACAGAGTATTGCCTTGTCATTGGTGATAAACCCCATTGCCGATTTGTAGCGGCATATGTGCTCTTGGGGCCTCGCCTGTCCTGAATATAGGGCGAACTGAGGCAGCTTCAGGGAGGGATTTGGTGGCACCTCCCTAATCCACCTCGTGAATGGGCCTATCTCAATGTCTCTCGATTTGGTGGTGATCTGCTTCGTCCGCGGTGACGAGGGTAACATTCTCGACCTTTTTAAATTAGGTCTTTGCATCGCCGCAGGCCAGTTTCGAAGATGGGAAGAATGATGGGATTCGCCAACTTCACTCCTGGTGTAGTATGTTCACTGTCTCTTAGACCGAGCAACGGTGATGTGGTTAGCTTAGGCCCTCGCCTGAGATTCTATGCGAGTGTGGACGGTCCCACGTGAAACTCCGAGGGCATGGATAGCTTGAGCAGCCTCTGCGGTGGGCACAGGTAGTGGTAACACTTGTCTAATCGCCGATATTCGCCTGCTCAATGCTGCCCATTCTGCCTAGGCCTCATTTTGCTTTTTGAGCCGCTCTATCTCTTGTTCCAAGGGTTTTGGGTGGCCCCTCGCAGGGTTAGCAGTGGGTTAGCTCCTTTACCTGTTGAGCCTGTCTCTCAGATCCTTCGATGGACGTCCTAACCGTTCAGTGGTTGGACGTCAATGAGCAGATGGTCCCATCAGTTGAGTCGGCTCAGACCTCGGCCGGGAGGATGATGCTGCCGGTCGAGGTATGGGCTTTGCTGGTGTTTGCAGGATGGGTTCCTTTAGGCTTTGTTCTGCGAAAGTTCTCGAGTACCCTTTTGATGCCATGTTGGTGAAGTTCTTGTAGGTGGTAATGCATTTGTGGAGAAAAGGGGAAGTGTGATTCGAAGAAAGAAAAGAAGTCTATTCCCCATAACGAAACCAACTGATAGGGAATCAACTTCAATGTGTGTTGAATAGGATGAAATTTTCCACTTCACAACCTGAATCACCTACAAGACAAGTCAATGACCGGAGAAGGACTTCGGTGATGACCCTCCGATGCTAAAGTCAGTTAGGATTATAAGAGATTCTAGTATCAAAGTGTATCAAGGATAGCCAATTACCAGAATCGGATCCCTACCAAAGTGGAAGTTACCATTATTTATGGGTGAGTGCACCCCAATAGGGAGAGGACATGATAACGCTAAAACATATTGAGTTTTTAGTATTAAATCATGCCTAGTTTTAGTTTATTTTTAAAGTATTTCGAATAAATTGATTGAGGATGATGCT
>JAXGGT010028149.1:0-14446 GCA_035583425.1 Marsdenia floribunda
TCCACAACCACACTTTCTTTGATGTTTAAGATCAACATATATCTGCTAACAACCATAATTTAGAAATACTATTTAACGTTTGATCTTCAGGGATATCTGGAAAATAAAGACAATACAGCAGTTGGCATTTCAATAATTAATCGGGTACCAGGAATCACTTTAGATCCACAATGACAAATTTTCACCATTATAATCCTATGAGAGCACCATTTTTCTATTTGTGAACCTGCAGCTGATGAACTGGGCAATGCTAAACTAGTGAGGCGAGAGCTTTTAGCCCCATATGCAAGACTAAAATCATGGAGTAATAGGTAAGTAACAAACCTCAATGGGAGCCTACTAACTGCTGACTCTCCCGCAAAAGAAAACAGGAAATGAACTTTGATTAATTGAATAACAAAAATTCATGCAGTAGAAAGGGATTTCGGAAGCCCTAGACGAAAGATTTTATGAGATTCCTTTTTGAACTATGAGAGAAAAACTAACCTTTTTTACTAATAATCAGCTAATGGACTGATTAAAATATCTAATAAAAATAAAACTGACATTCAAATATCTAAAAAAAAAATGACATTAAAATACGAAAATTTTTCAATTTAGTCCCTTAATTATATACATTTTCTTAAATTGGTCCTATAACTTTAATTTTATCTAAATTGATCTTTTATCTATTTTTTATTTTCCAAATTGGTCCCTCCAACCAAAATTAGCTAAAATTTGATCACTTTATTAGCATATTCATTAAATTAAAAGGATATTTTGGTCATTTTATGTTAGAAAGAAAAAAAAAGAAAAATATAATTAGATACAATATTTTAGTCAAAATATTTACTTTTTTCGAGAAAAGGAAAAAATGTGAATAAATTTAATATATGTATTCCATTTTTTTCTTTTCTTTTTTTTTTTAGCATAAAATGATCAAAATACCTTTTAATTTAATAGATATGTTGGTAAAGTAATCAAATTTTGGTCAATTCTGGTAGAGGAACCAATTTGAAAAATAGAAAAAAAATAGATAAAAGATCTATTTAGATAAATTAAAGTTATATAACCAATCCGAAGAAACGTAAATAATTAAGGGACTAAATCAAAAAAAAAATTCCCATTAAAATATCTAAATATCACAATTCTTTAAAAATTCATTACTCTAAAATTAAATCTAAAATATACTTAAATTTCATTATATTTTATCATTATCAATTAAATTCTATTTAATTATCTTAATTTCATTATACATTAAATCTTATTAACAAAAAATATGTTTACCTTATAACTATCTATACTCAAATTATTATTATTATTATTAGTAGTAAATCATATAATCTCAATTTTAGAATATATTAATAAATTCTAAATCTTTAATTAATTTTCAAAATATTAGTTCTCAATTTAAATATTAATTGTTCACTTTAAATAATTTTTACTCTTTCCTTTATTATTATTATACAATTTTGAATCGAAGGCTTTATTAGCTTTGTTATTCAATTCTTAGATTTCTCCACAAGCACTTTTTTTTTTTTTTTTTTTTGTGAGCACTACTTATATTTTGATTATTATGATTATTTATTACTAATGGCCTTTTTTTTTTTTTTTTTAACGTGCAATATGTTGTTATTATTATTATTACACTATATATATATATATATTTATGTTCTTTTACAATTTGCATAATAATTTTAGTTATACTAATATTATTTCGACTATTTAAAGATCAAATTAAAATTAAAATTAAATAAAAATGATTATTAAATAAAACACTTTAATTATTTAAATATTAATTTTTCACTTTAAATAATTTTTATTCTTTTCCTTCATTATTATTATTATTTCCATATAATCTCTCATAAAAAATAAAATAAAAAATAAAAAAAAATAAAAAATAAAAAAACATAAGATGAATTGATAATAGCCACATATAATCCTAGACGTCATGAGTTAAAGATAAAAATTCTTCAAATTAAAAAATAAGAAAAAAAATTTTGTATTGGTTCTATAACTTTTTTTTGTTAAGAATTTAGTCTTATAACCATTTTAGTTTTTGTAATTCAGTCCTTTCGACTAATTTTCTGAAATTTTTATGTCGTTTTGATCATGTGAAAAGCACATGAAAAAAATTCAATATTTTACCTCTTGTCATAAAATATCCTCATAAAATTGAGTATGTGCTTAACTTATAAAAAATAGTTATAGGACCAATTTCTAAATTTTTTTTAAGATTTAAGACTAAATTAAAAAAACGAAAATAATTATAAGAGCAAAATAAAGAATTTTCTAAATAATAATAATAATGACGATGGATCTCTTTCAAAAATATACTTCCGATTGAAAGAGGAATTTTTTTTTTTTAATTATTTATTTATTACATTTATAATACAGTAGAGGGCCCTCATTGTATTTGTGGTGTATTTTAAGCTTTTTTTTTTTTTTTTTTTAAGCTCTTTTAATCCCTTAAGTTATTAATTTTGGTAAAATAGATTCTTGTGGTAATTTTCTTTTTTGAAATTGGTTCTTGTGTGTTAACTATCAATGTTGTTCAAAAGCTTTATTAATATTAGGTCCTTCAATGTTAGTCAAATATGAATATTTATTTTTTAAAAAAAACCAAGATAAAAATTAAATTCAAATTTTATCAATATCTTGTTTCTCATATATATATATATATATAAATTTTGATTTTATCATTTAACTTACATTGCGTAAAAAGATAAGAGACAAAATTTTACAGTTTGTCATATAATAACAAATTTAATTAGTAAAAAAATTATAATATATGAACGAGATGGCTCTCGTTGCTCTCCCTCAGCAGGACCCTCGTGTGTCCAGGATTTCCAATGAGGACTCTAGATCACTAGCTACCAAACATGCTAAACATCATTTAACTGAATCCCTCATCTTGGAGAAGGATTCTTCTTCACGGTATCATGTGGAAGAGCCTTCTAATCCTTGTCCTGCTAATCCATCTCTAAACATTCCTCCTCATCCTACTCCTTCACCTCCACCTGACCACTCCAAGCCGCCTATCTACTGCGGTCTTGACGAAGATTATGATCTAATCTACTCGGATAGTGAATACATGAATCCTTTTTATGTGTATGATAATGGTGTGGATACTCCTACTGATCTGCCTCATTTAAAATTGTCGGCTGAAACCTACAAAACTCTTTGGACACCATGGAAGCGTGCACTCTTGCTAAAACTTTTGGGACGTCATATCTCTTTCAAAGCTCTTCACTAACGTCTTACGGATCTTTGGAATTTTCCTTGGGGGTTCTTGTTGATCTTGACGATGGTTTTTTCCCTAGTCCATTTTTATGATTAACATAATCATCAACATGTTCTCCATAATGGTCCTTAGATGATCTCCAGCCATTACCTCTCAGTCCAAAAATGGTATCCGAATTTCCGTTCTAAAGATACCAAAATTCGATCAACTGAAGTTTGGTTTGTTTTCCTTCGCTATCCATTGAATTCTTCTCTACTGATGTTCTCCTTCTCCTTGGCAATTTGATTGGTCACGCATCTAAAGTGGATAAAACAACCCTCTCCACTTCCTGGGGATGTTTTGCAAGAGTGTGTGTGGAAATTGACATCACCAAGCCTTTGATTCCATGGGTTTGTTTGGTGGGTTTTCAGCAATCGGTTGAATATGAAGGCCTATACAAGGTTTGCTTTGCTTGTGGCTTTTTTGGTCACTCTTTAGATGTTTGTCCTCATCAAGCTCCTATGTTTTCAGCCAATTCTACTACCGCTATGGTCCAGGAGGATTCTCCTCGGGACCATATTCCAAAAACCTTTGACCCTCACTATTGCGTTGACCACTGGATGATGTTGGCGAACCCCCAACGTCAATCTGTAGCTGGACAACCCCTGGACGTGAAGGAGACAGCACCACCTTCGCTAACAGCTGCCCCTCAATCCTGCAAATCAAGCGATCAATTTGTTGCACCCATTTCGCCATAGTTTCCATATCAAGGCACCAATAAGAAAGGCCATGTCTAAAAAAGCCAGTCATGGCTCCCATTTTTCTCCACTAATTGATATTTCTTCTAATCCTATAGATTTGATGCAATTAGAGATGTTTGTTTCATCGTGAACATGGACATCTCATAGAACATTGCATTCACCTCAAGCGAGCTATTGAAAGATTGATCCAAGAAGGAAGGCTGAATGAGTATAAAACGCAAGGGGCCTCCAAAGACGCCGACAAAGGAAAAGAGAGAGTGATTGAAGTAATCACCACTGACGTCCCTTCTTTAACTCAACTAAAGCAACATATCAACTCTCTCAAAGCCACCTTTTATCATTCCAGAATACTTGAATGATAAGGAGGTCATCACCTTCTCTCGGTCAGAGTTGGCTCCCACGATGGAATTGAAAAGCAACCCCATCGTGATTGAAGCCACCTTACAGTTCCCCTGGCATTGATAAATGCCTTGTGAAGAGACTGTTGGTCGACACAGGGGCATCGAAGAATATGTTGTTCCATAAATGTTTTGAAGAAATGGGGTTAAAGAATAGTCAACTCATTCCGAGCTCCACAAGATTAGAGGGATTCACAGCGCATAAAATCTAAGTCAAAGGAACTATCGAGATCGAGGAGGTCTTACTTGGAACTGCTCCGAAAGTGCGAAGTGAACTGATTAAGTTCCATGTGGTCGATGTTGATTCCTCTTATAATGTCATCCTTGGTACTCCGCTTCAAGAAAAGTTCGATATGGTCATCTTCGATATGGTCATCTCTCTTCCACACCAAAGAGTGAAATTTTCGACTCAGCAGGAAGTAGCAAAGTAAGGAGTAACCCCAAGAGTCTCCTCACATATCTCATCAAAGCTAAAAGGAAACGGTCACTCCTAAGGGTACAGCCTATGGATGTTGGGCATATCTCGACTATTGAATCAGAGTACAAAGAGATCGTGGTGAATCTGCGACACCCCCAAGCAGAAGGTCAAGGTTGGCAGAGATATGCCAGAAGATGATGCCGCTGCAATAGAGAATTTCTTAAAAGCACATTGCGATAACTTCGCATGGACCACAGAGGATATGATCAGAATGAATGAGAAGGTCGCACTGCACAAGCTGAACATCGACCCATAAGTTACCCCAATCTAACAGAAGCAAAGGCGATTTGGATCAGATAAAGAGACCGGCATGAAAGAAGAGGTCGACAAGCTATTCAAAGCGGGATTCATTTGGGAGATCCAATATCCCACTTGGTTGGCCAACGTGGTGATGGTCAAAAAAGCTAATGGAAAGTGGCGAATGTGCGTCGACTTCACAGATTTAAATAGAGCTTGTCCGAAGGATTGTTACCCCCTACCCCACATAGATCAGCTGGTCGATGCGACATCAAGGTATAGCATGCTCAATTTTTTGGATGCATTTTCTAGGTACCATCAGATCAAGCTACATGAACCTGATCAGATCTATACCTCATTTCGAACCATCGGAGGAGTTTATTGTTACAACATGATGTCGTTTGGTTTGAAGAATGCAGGGGCAACATATCAAAAGATGATTAATCAGGTCTTGAAGACACAACTTGGCAAAAATGTTGAGGCCTATGTAGACAGCATGGTTATTAAAACCGCTAAAGAAGGCTTTCACTTGCAAGATCTACACAAAACCTTCACCACACTTTCCTCGTACGGCCTGAAATTGAATCCCGCCAAGTGTACATTTGGTGTGCGATCAGGAAAGTTTCTGGGCTTCATGATGATGGAGCGAAGTATTGAGGCCAATCTAGAGAAGATCACTGCTTTGATGAATTTGAGAGAGTCAAGATGCGTAAAGGACGTCCATGGGATCAATGGATGTATTGCAGTGTTAGGGAGATTCATCTTGAAATTCGCTGAATGATGTCTTCCATTCTTTAAAGTCTTGAAAATTGCTGCCCGAAATTTTTTCTGGACTGAGGAATGTAAAGAGGCATGGGAAAAGTTAAGAGAATATCTCATGAACCCTCATCTACTTAGTTCGCCAAAATTAGATAAAGTATTGTATTTGTACTTACCTGCTTCATACTTAACTGTAGCTTCCATTCTCATCTGGGAAGTTGACAAAAAGCAACTACTGGTTTATTGTGTAAGCAAAGTTCTGAATGGGCCGAAATCTCGGTACCCTAATATAGAAAAATTAGCCTACACTTTAGTTATCGTAGCCCGCAAGCTGCGTGCTTATTTTGAATCATATGCCATCATTGTCAATACAAATGCATCGCTTCGACAAATATACCACAAGTTAGACCAATATTGTAGGATGCTAAAATGGTTTATCGAGCTTTGTGGATATGATATCACATTTACACCTCGCACGACCATAAAAGCCCAGGTTCTAGAGGATTTTTTGGCTGAAACCACATTTTCTGCCAATGTAATAGATACCGCAATCATCTCATATGTCTTAACAAAGGCAACGTCGACTTTGTTTGATGAAGTGGCTTGGCTCCTGAAAGTTGATGGAGCAGTAAATCAGAGCGGAGCCAGAATTGGGTTGATCCTAATATCTCCCATTACTAAGAAAGCAGAAGAGCGAGGTGTACGTCTGAATTTTCTTGTCTCCAACAATCAGGCAGAGTATGAAGCTCTCATACTTGGAATGCTATGGGCTTGGCAAGCTGGTATTTTAGCTTTAAAAGCTTTGAGCGACTCTCAAGTTGTAGTTCATCAGGTTCAAAGCGAGTATGCCGTTAATTCTGAAGTCCTGAAAGAATATGCGAAAGGCGTGCAAACTTTAAAGAAGGAATTTGAGTTTTTCGTCATAGAAAAAGTTCCGCGCAGGGAGAATGAATAGGTTGACTTACTCTTGAAGATCGCCTCGGGCGAAGCAGAAAATACCCTCGACATCTGTATAGAAGTATCTTCCATCCTGTTTATTTCACCTGGCAATCATATCAACACTGCTAACGAAATACTAAGGTCGTGGATAGATGACCTTAAAGATTTCATCGAGCAAGGGATTCTCTCGACACAGTTGGATCAAGCAAAACAGATATGGAGGCAGGCAGATTGATATATCGTACATGAAGGTATCTTATATAGACAGTCTTTCACAAAACAATTGTTATGATGTATCCTGTCTTCTATGACTAAAGCTGTCTCGGAGGAACTTCATGAAGGTGTTTGTAGAGGCCATCCAGGGGCCCGAGCTCTAGCTGAGCGAGTAATACATCAGGGGTACAACTGGCCGACACTTCTACATAATGCCGACCATTTTGTAAAACGCTGCAAAAGTTGCCAAAAGTTCAGCGACATTCCCAGATTATCTTCAATAGCACAAACTCCGGTGGTACCCACTCGATCATTTGACATGTGGGGAATGGATTTGATGGTAAAATTTCCAAAAGCCAGAAATGGTTTCGAATATTTGGTGGTGGCCGTTGATTATTTTTCCAAATGGGTTGAAGCCAAACCCTTGTACATCCCACAGAAGAAAAAGTGCTCAACTTCTTCCATGATTCCATCTTGTGTCGATTTAGGTTTCCTCGTGCCGTTGTCACAGATCATGGGATACAATTTTCCAGGACATTCACATCAGAGTGTGAACGGTTGCACATTAAACATTGAAAATCATCCGTGGCTCACCCCCAAGACAATTGAGAGGCCAAAGCCACCAATAAATTGGTCCTTAAGACTTTAAAAAAGAATTTGGCAGGGAAATCCAACAAATGGGTTGATGAACTCAATCTCGTTTTATGGGCAGTCCGAACCTCGACTAGGGGCCCCACCGGTGAAACTTCGAATATCTTAGTCTATGGCTTAAAGGCAGTAGCACTAGCCGAGCTCACTCTGCCCACACACAGAGTGTCGAATTATGACATTGAGATGAATTACACCACAAGAGTCGTCGACCACGATTACTGGAAGAAAAACAGAAGTCAGCCAGACTTCGAATGGAGGCCTAAAAATAACAAATAAAGTCAAACCGCGACAAACACGTTCGTAAGCAATCTCTACAAATCGGAGACTGGGTTCTACGCAAAATCAAAGTAACAAGTCGACAAATGGAAGCTACCAAACTTACCACAAATTGAGAAAGCCCCTACCTGATTGCTAGTGAAGTACTTCCAGGCACATTTTGATTAAAGAAAGAGAATAGAACGATGTTGCCTAACCCTTGGCATTCTGACCATCTCAAAAAATACTATGTGTAAATGATCAACGTTTGTTCATTACAAATACATTTTTGCATTTCGAGTCAATAAAAACCTCGATTGCAAATTGCAATGTTAATAAGATGGTCGAAAATAAGACACTTGTTCACGCAATTCATTAATCTGCTTATTACACTTGGTTAGAGTCTGTGTGATTCGCATTATTCGTTACTTAAGGTCGAATTGATTTGTTTATTATCATGAGCAGCATTCATATATTTTAGCTTATGAAATATACAACAAAAGAAAATAAACAAAATAACAGTAATTTCAGAAAACCGCACTTCTCATTACTTAACAAATCGGATTACAATATTTCCTAGTCTATTACATCTGCATAAAAAGAAAATAGCTCTGAAGATGGGGCGATGGGAAGCGAGTCAGTGGCTGAGGTCACAATAGCAACAATCTCAGAACCAATAGCTAGAAGCTCGGAAGCAGAGGTAGAGACAAGATCCATCAAAGTCCCTTCCTCAACAACTTGGGCAATATTGGTAACTGGGACCTCGGTAGACGAGGTACCAGCTACCTTGACATCAATCCGTTGCCCAGTCACGTCCTTGGAGGAAGCTTCGATGAGATCAGCTGGCAGCGTATTATCGACCAAGTCGAAGAAGGTCAGAACTGAAGGGGCGGGAGGAATCCAAAGCTCTTCTCCATTTTTCATATCCAACTCTTGCATCTCTTTAACCTCGACAGCAGAAATAGGGGAGTAGTCCACACCAGCTTTGGCCTCTAGACTTGTAAAGAATAGCTCATAGGCATGGACTAGCGGCGCCTTGTCCTTGAAATAGTAATAAAGCTGACGGACCATGTGCGCCTGTCCTTGCTTCAAATAGCCATAAGAGGCAGAGATGATGGTATCTTTATACTGATTAGAGCCCTGAAATTTTGTCACAACCTTTTTGGTATAGTTTCTGGACTCATAATAGTCCACCAACTTTGACAGCCGCTCAACCTCTACTTTGCCCGCCCATTCTAATGCCTTAAGCTCCTTATTCACGTCTTCATGGGTGGCTACCCTAGTCGTCAATGTCTCTACTTCAGCACACTTTGTCGCCAGCTCAGTTTTCTTCTCCGCCAAAGCCGTCTCAAGCTCAATAATGCGTGAGTGAGCTTGGTTGTATTTTTCTTCCATATTCACAGAATATCTTTTGGAAGCCTCAGAAGAAGAGGCCTCCAAGGTAATCTGTGAGTAGTGTGACATCGCCTAAGGGAAGATGAGAAAAAATATAATATATATATATATATATATTTGAGCAGACGAATTACCAGCGCAAAGTAAAAGGCTCCCAGATTGGCATAATTAGGGTCAACACACCGCCTGAGTGGAATGACCCCTAAGTACTGAGTAGCCTATGAGCTACTAACACATAGGCCCTCAATTGAAGGAGTAGACCGCAGCACTTCGTGAGCAAGACTGCGATATTCTGCCGAGGTCTGGGGGCAGCGAAAGTCGCTCCTATGCCATAGCAGTTTGTCGGAATCCTTAACCCCACCTTCAATTGTTGCGCCACCTTTGGAGTCATCAAAGCGCGACCCCCCAGAAAGCCTTGATCGAGGCATCTCCTGTGAACTTGGACATTGAGTGCTCGTAGGGATATCGATCACTTCAGTATTCCGCTGCTTTTTGGAATTGGCAGCAAGCTCTTCATCCCGATCACTCCTCTTTTTCGAGGGTTGTCTGGGTAGAGCTGATAGAGCAGAAGAAGACTAAGCGGCCCCAGTATCAATAGGCACCCCCACTTGATTTTTCCTTATCCTTCCCCTTCTACGTGACGGAAGGTTCAATGGTTTTGGTAATAGGAGAGGGTGAGGTAAAGGTAGCTTTTGTGATAGCTTCAACCCTAGCAAGTTTCTTCTTCTTCGCCAAAGCGGCCATTCTCTTCAAGGCACTCATGTCTACAAAAAAGAAGAGAAAATGTTAGATAAATGCCAAGTATTCAATTCCGAGACAGATATATAAGGCGAAGTGATGTAATACTTTCATCCACGGTCAATTTACAACTCACAACCGTCCTATTGGAACAATTTGGACATTGTTTGGAAAATATCCTGTCAGGGTCCAAAGTTCAAGACAGATATTCTTCCTCGTCTTTCAGACATAACTCGGTCTTTCTCTCCAAAGACCCTCCGATCACACACTCCGCTCGACTATTTTCACTTAACAAATCGTCGATGGAAAAGAATTCATTCTGAGTGAAAGGATCAGAATCCAAGCTCTCCTCTACAAAATTTAAAAAGCGGAGGTCGCTAGAGAAATAACTTGGATCAGAGCCTATAGGATCCCAATTACGAAGTTCGTCGATTAAAGGAGGAAATGGGAAACCAGAATTGGACTCTATCATTGCCCATCGTCGATTCCAAACTACCTTGTTCGATATCTTATCAAACAGACAGACAACATTACTGCGGGGTAGCATTGAAAGAACCCCCTTAACACGGAGCGGAGATAAAAAATGTCGTAGAATGTGCACTGATAAATCTACGTTCACACGATAACATAGAACGATTAAACTTATAACAAAGTGCATAGTATTCGAGTGAAGCTGTGAGGATTAGGCCCTCACAAAAATCAAAAATTCGATGAAGCACGAATCTAAAAGCAACCTGAGCTTGGCCTCGAAATACGCGATAGGTATCGGGACAGAGACTGTCAACATCGATCTCACTTCCTTTGTAATGAACGGTCTGTACTTCGATTGATCAATGTTGTATTGTCGGTGGAGTCTAGTCAGTTCCGATTTGTCCAACTTATTCTTTGACAAGGCAAACATTTTGCAAGCCTCATAGGTCGCCCTCTTCTTATGACTCTTTCACAGGGGTGGCTCAAATGTACTCGATTCCGTCACAATTCTCTTAGAGTCTGTAGAAGGATCCGAGACAGCTAAAAGAGGGCTCTGTCCCTGGTACTCGGACGATTTCCCCTCCTCACTTGAAGCGGGCGAATTGCCCACTCTCTCAGATTCAGAAGTCAGGTTGGCCATTCCCTCGACTTCGACTTCCATCCTAGAGGACCCTACCTCGACCTCAGACGCCACTTGAGCAAGTTGCTCATTGACAGACTGGTTAGACATCATGCTGGAGTCTGAAATTTCAATAAGGGAAGGGTTATGGGCAGAATTCTTATTAACGGCGAAGTGGTCATTGATAAATGTCCTATTGACATCGGGTAAAATTTCTGAAAACCAGAAATCCTCAAGATAACTATGGATCCATTCCTCCTCAAAACAGTCTATCATCTAGGCCCTAGAGGTCAGCTTAAGGCTGCACCAGATTTCGACCCCGCTCTATTGAGCTTGACAAACTAGCCCCCATCTCTCCCCAAATCGTCTAATCCTAGTTTGCATAGTCTGACATAATCTCCAGCAGTTCGCATAGAGTTCGTAAAGTGAAAGTCCAGGCCCGCACAACCTTTCTAACAATATGTTTCACACCTATAATCCTACCCACAATGAGATTCTTCCTAGATTGTCACCTTTCAACCTAAACAATAACTGAGGGCAATTTGTTTGTCTACAAGGAGAACAATATCCTTAGACATAAGAACAAAAACGAGCAAAATGAAAACAAGCAAATAACACAAGAAGGATAATCATATTAAACCAAAAACCTTACCATTGTTTGCAAATGGTCTGAAACGCTTCAATTGGTGAAACTAGAAAATCAAACGGACAAAGGTACTGGAAAGCTAAGGTGCAGAGAGGAAAGGTGCAAAGAGAAAAATACAGAGGAAAGGCAGCGGGAGAAGAAAGAAGATGAAAATGAAGAAAAAGAAGAGAAAGAGGAATGAAATGGGCGCGAAGAGAGAGAAAATGCCTTTGAGGTAAAAGAGGCATATTGAATGTACCACATGCCAACAGAAGAAAGAGAAAATCATAATGATTTTCCCCAATATCGAAGAAGAGAGAGAAAATTACAGCTACATTTAATACTGCAGCTGTCAGATTGAAGAGATGCGACAGTTGGTTCGAGCGGTCGTCCCAAACTAGGGTTTTTCTTTACTCTTGTGCAAGGAGGTAATCCACATCAGTCGAAGTGGGTCTTCTCCGACTAATGTGAGGGGCCATTAAATAGATAATTAACAAGTGTTATACTTTGGCCTAAGACATTACACCCAGACGACCGATCTGAGCAAGATACGACAATCATCGTAGCAAAGAAATGTGCACGGCTCGATGTATGTGGGCGAACTACACAAGCCACTTATCTCGATTGTAGAGGGCTGCCTCGCTTTCGTCCAGATCTACTTCGACAACATCATCAACGAGCTTGGAGCGTTGCTTAACATGACCTTTCTGACATGTTAAATGCGGGCTAACGCATGCACTCAAGTGTACGAATTCTGATATTTTGAATACCAATTTGAAGTCCATCGGTGAGGATATGTGCCCATTCCAACATAAGTCAAGGAGACGGTCAGGTACACATGTCAATCATACGCAAATCACAAGGCATAGCTGAATTTATTTATAAAATGAGGTTTCCTTTTCTCCCAAAAGGTTAGTGTTTGATAATATATAGATTTATGTGTTTTTGGACCCTCTGTGCTTGACATTTAATACATCCATTCTACCATTCTTATGATTTTTATGTATTATTTGGGTAATTTGGATTATTAAGTTTTAATGGTTTTGATATTAAATTGTTAACTTTTAATTGTACTTTTAATTTATTCTATTTTAGATCCAACCCCAAGACCCGAAAAAAGCAAGCAAAGATTTAGTCTACAATTTAAAGGGCTCGTGAAGCTCAAAAAATTAAGAAAACCCTAAGAAGAAGATTAGAGGCAGGTGGCGGTTATAAAAAATAAAAATATCATATTAGGGAGTATTAGTTCGAAATAGAGAGAAAAGAAGCACGATCAAAAAGAGAGATTTTTCTCAGAGATCATGGCAGCTTAAACACTTTGTGATTGGTTTAGGGGAAGATGCTTCTAGGGTAATTTAGAGCTCCAGAACATCATTGATTTCAAGTTGTATTCTAATTTTCAGATTTGATTACTTTAGTCTACGAGATTGAATGATTATTCTTTTGAATGTATTTGAGATTGAACTTAATTGTGATTGACGATTATTAATTTAACTTTTGCATTTATCTCTATTTGATTGTTTTCAAATATGAACTTTTCATAGATTCATGGATTATCTTCATGATTACGGATCTTAGATTAAGTATGAGTAGATGGATTAGGCGATTATCTAGGAAACCTATTAATGTTTAATCGAATTCTCACAGATTGTTAGTATGTGATCGGATCTGATTTGGCATTCCAAATTAGAATTCAATCAAGGGATTAAAATTGTAATTCGAGAATATTTAGGAGAACGAGGAAGAATTAAACTGGAGCATCAACCATAGGCTGATTACGTATTTACATCATTGTTACATTCGAACTCATTTAGTTAATCGTTTTATTTTTAAGTTTCATAAACATAAACCCCCGCCCCCCTTTTCGTTTAATTTAGATTGCGATCATAGGTTTCTTAAGTTGATTTAAACGATTAGAGCTTCTTTGGGAGACAACCTGGTGAACACTATATTGCTTACTAGTTTTAAAATTAATCTTGGCCGGTTTAACGATAATTGCGAATTTATTCTTTACCAAGATTTAGCGTCGTTGCCGGGGGAACAATAGTCGTTCTAATTAGTGTAGGAGACCATTGATTGATTGGTATAATTTGTTGATAATCAGCTTTGTTTTCTGTTTTGTTTTCAGGGCAAAAGTTGGAATTTTCGGTTTTTGGTTACTGTTCATCAGCTACTGTTGACCGAAATTTTTGTGCTCTGATTGGGTTGAATTTTGGTATCCAAGGGTTTTTCGGTCTTCTAAGCAATACTCACCGCCTTTAGTGGTGATCAAGGCTGGATTTTGGCCAAATTTCATCGTTTTAACCACTTTTTTTTTTTTTTTTTTTTTTTAATTTATAAGTACTTTTTTCTTTGATTTTTCCTTGTTTTCATTGTTTTTCGATTTTGTTTTTGAGTAATCTTTGGGTAATTGCATTCTCTTTTACTGATATCCTTGCATGACTAGATCATCCGCGAGTCATTTGGTTGTATTTAATCTAGAAATTGATAGGACTTTTCATAAACAAGCAAGGATTCATCGAAACAAGGCTTGAACATGTTAGTGATTTACAGGATAATTTTGAAGGTAATTTTGAACATTTTGTGAATTCTAAAATCATGGCTAATAATAATGATAAGACAATTATGGAATTAGCAGCACCTGATGTGAATTTACAACATAATTGCATAACATATCCTGAGGTGCATGCTAATTTTGAGCTTAA
>JAXGGT010028160.1:0-14444 GCA_035583425.1 Marsdenia floribunda
GGCTACATACCACGTTCCTTGGGGATTAACGATTTTACAAATTTAAAATCTTGATTGCTACCACATTCTTAATACTATATGTGATAGGTATACTTGTCTTAGTGTGATATAGTGACAAGTCTAATTGTGATCTATTTTATACCTTTAATCTCTTTTTAATCACATATTATAATCACACACCAACTTACCACAATGAAAATTTGACAAACCAAACCTGGTTGCTCTAATACCAGTTTGTTACAAAATTCGGCAAGATAATGGCAATCAAATGAAAGAAAAAACAAATGAACACACCAATTTTACGTGGAAACCCTAGATGGGAAAAACCATTTGCAGAAGAGAAGAAATTCACTATTGTCAAATCAGTTTACAAAGGAGTTCAAAACTAAAATCATCACAACTGTTACATAAAAACACTAAGTACATACACACACACACACACACACACATATATATATATGTATGGGCCTGCCCCAAATGGAATTTAGGTCACGATCTCTAACACACATAAAGTACCAAGAAAATTATTTTACCATTGTCTGATTTCCTATACACACATGGTTCATCCACGTTTTGAATGAAACCATAAGCTTTCATTGTCTCATTAAAACGTATGTTCCATGCTCGTGATCCTTGCTTAAGCCCATAAATGGACTTCTTAAGCTTATAGACCATTTGTTCTTAACCTCTGGCAACAAAACCTTCTGGCTGGGTCATATAGATATCTTTGCTAACATATCCATTTAAGAAGGTCGTCTTGACATGCATCTGCCATATCTCGTAGTTGTAGTGACACACAATGACTAAGAGAATTCGGATAGACTTAAACATGGCTACTGGCGAAAAGGTTTCCTTATAATCGATCACTTCTTTCTGAGTATAACCCTTGGCATCCAACCTTGGTTTGTAGGTTTCAACCTTTGCATCCCCAATTCTTTTTCTCTTGTATATCCACTTACACCTAATGTGTTTTATCCCATCAAGCGTACTGACAAGATTCCAGACTTGCTTGAGGTACATAGACTCAATTTCGGCATTCATTGCTAGCTACCATTTATATGCATCAACATCAATAATGGCCTCCTCATAGCTAGCAGGATCTTATTTCTGATGATTAGAGACTAGATCGTAGATCTCTCTGCTCCACCTTTCTGGAACTCTTGTGATCCTCCCACTATGACGAGACTCACTCTATATAGGATCATCTGGTTGTATTTCTCTTGGTTCCTCGATCAGGGTGTTAGAAGTACTTGAAGTTGATTTAGTGGCCAACTTCTCTTCCAACTCTATTCTACTTGAACCCATGGTGGATGTAAATTGTTCATCCTCTAAGTATCTATCATTAGTACTGATAAGTACTTTATGCTCTTGAGGATGATAGAAATATGCGCCTCTCTTTCCTTTTGGATACCCAACGAAGTAGAATAACTCTTATCTTGGTTCTAGCTTACTTCCTTTTGTTAGTACATAAGCTGGAAACCCATATCTTAAGATAATTCAAACTGGGCTTTCGCACAATCCACATCTCATAGGGTGTCTTAAGTATAGTTTGAAAGGCACCAAGTTCAAAATATATGTCTCTATTTCTAAGGCATATCCCCAAAAGGAAACAGGAAGAGATGCATGACTCATCATGCTTCTGACCATTTCCATCAAAGTTCTATTTCTTCTCTCAGCTACTCTATTTTGCTGGGGATTGCCAGGCATAGTTAATTGAGATATTATGTCGTGATGTACTAAGTAATCCTTAAACTCACCGAGAAGGTACTCTCCACTACAATCTGATCTCAGTATCTTAATTAGTTTACCTGTTTGACGCTCCACTTCAGCTTTAAACTCCTTGAATTTATCAAAAGAGTCAGATTTGCGCCTCTTATATAAAGGTAACTAAAATGAGTGTGATCATCTGTGAAAGTAATGAAGTACTCGTAACCCCTCTAGCTGGTGTAGTTATTAGACCACAAACATCCATATGAACTAGTGCTAGAATTTCTATTGCTCTATATGCCCTACTAGTAAAGGACTTTTGGTCATTTTCATTTAAGAGGGCAAGATTCACACTGAGGTCATTCTTCCAATCTCAATGAACTTAAAAGCCCATCATGGATGAACCTCTAAATTTGATTAGGATTTATATGTCGCAATCTGAGATGCCATAAATAAGAAACATATAAAATATCCTTTAAAACTAACTTCCTTTTGCAATCAAAAGAAAGTTCAAGATCTCCTACTGCTTCAGCCCATATTCTTGCTCCATTTCCTACTTGAAGTCCATGCTTGCCCATACTGATTCTCATTGTCCTTTTGAACCCCTACAAAGAGTTACAAACACAGTCAGTGGCTCCAGAATCAACTATCCAAGAGGATGTTGATCCAACCATTAAAATATACTCTAGGTATAGAGCAATACCTGAAGTAGACTTGGCTAAGAAGTCCAAATAATCTTTCTTCCAATGCCCCTTCTTGCCATATTTGAAGCACTTTCCTTTGGGCTTCTTGTTGGGCTTGGCCTGACAAGATGCTTTAGGTTTGGCCTGACCAGATGCTTTGGGTTTGGCCCCTGTGTTGTTCTAGACCTTTTTCTTCTTCAATTTCTTAGGTTTCCCTTTAATTCCAAAGGAAGACACAAAACGAGAAACCAAAACTTTTGATGTGGGCTTCATGATTTTCTCCACTGCCTGGAGCTCTTCATAAGCTCCGTGAGATCCATATTCAACTTGTTCATGTTGTAGTTCAACTTGAACTGAGAGTACAAGTCAGACAGAATCTCAAGAACCATGTTAATTTGGCTCTAAGGATCTATCATCGCACCTAGGACCTCGGCCTCCTCGAAGTAAACAATCATCTTGAGTAAATGCTTTCGAATTGATACTCCCTCAACCATCCTAGTGTTCATGATTGCTTTAAGAGTTTCCTGCCTTGCGGGTCGGCTCTTGTCATCAAACTTAGTTCGCAATGACAAATCAATGTCGTACGCAGTGGCCATGTGCTCATGCTTAGATTGGAGCACATTAGACATAGAAGCCAACATATAGCATTTAGCTATCTCATCAGCTTTCTTCCATGCCTTCTTAGCCTCTCGTTCCTAATCAGTGGAATCTTCCCTAACCTCAGGATAGGGATCCATAAGAACATACTTGTACTCTTCGGCAGTAAGTACTATGTTCAGGTTCCTCTTCCAATCCACATAATTTGGGCCTGTCAACTTATTCTCCTTGAGAATGATTGACAATGAACTGAAACCAGACATTTCTAAAATATTATGAAAAACACTCATTTAGTTTGCAAGAAATAAACATATAAAGTGCACATTCTTTATGTTATTTCTTTGGTAATAGATAACTCTTAAAACTATTATCAATAATATAAATAGTTTGGCTCTTATAAAAGCTAACACAGCTTCGTGGAAAGATTAATAGCATCCTAAGTTAAGTGTATAACTATCATGAATCAATCTTCCTTAATGGGTAATGATCTAGAAAAAGTTCCACCGATAGGATGGCCACTAATTCACACCACCCACGGATAACCTAATGCTAAAACCTCCAACAGAGGTTGGTCGATCCCAACAAATACCCTAGCCCTTAATTCTTACTCTTCCATTAGTTCTAGATACTTGTGGAAATCCATCCTATATGGGGCCATGCTCAGAATGACACGAGGAAATCCACTATCTCTAATAAGAGTTGTAATGGAAGCCATGGGGCAGTTATAACCACCCCCTCTCCCACTTAATCTTTTATTGGAAATAGAGTTTAGGCATAAAAACTTTGTTTATAATATTATGGCTTCAAACTTTAGTACATTTAAAATTCAATATTATTCTCTATGTCAAGGATTAAACCCTTTGAGAATAAACCATGAATTTATTTTACTAAGCTAAGTTAATAACCAAATAAAAAACTTTATTAAATAACCTTATTGTTCAATAGTATTTTCTATGTCAAGGATTAAACCATTTGAAAGAATAAACCATGAACTCTTTTATTTTCAAAATTTCTTAGATTAAAACGTTTTCTCAACAAAGAAAAAAACAAAAAACCGTCCTACCTAGTGAGACTTTGGTTTCACAAGAACATGTGCATTTGATCACAATAACAAAATAAGCATGAAATCAAGAGTAAACTTTTTTCATGCTCATACTATTTATTAATTCCTAGGTGACCAAATAATGGATTAAACATCATAAATAAAAAAAAAAAAATAAAAAAATTAATGATCTTGTTTTATCCTAAGGGTGGTTCCTTCTTACTAATCATTTTCATGCATATTATTTATACTGAAATAAACAAAGCCATTGCCAGAAAATAAACCTCGTATGCATGGTTTCAAAAAAAAAGAAAGAAAAGATACAAAAAGATACGAACTTTGATCTAAAGAATTAACTTTTACAATTGCTTATACCTCCACACGCGAGGTGTACATCATATTTTAAGTATGAAACCAAGAAAACTATAAATTACTGATTACAAGATCCTATACCTCCACTCATGAAGTGTACATATAATCTGAAACCATCATATGAGGGATCCACAAAATCACATATATTCATTTTTTAAGTTAGTAAGGAACTACGTTTTCCATTTTTAACCATAATACATGCTCCTAGATGAAACCTTGGCTCTAATACTATGTGAAGGATCGAAAAAACATTAAAGCAACAATGCAGTGAAAAAAATTCAATTTTTATGAGCTACATTTAGAAGAAAGTGCTTACTTTTCTTGTTGGTTGCAGATTAACCAACAAAGGGACAGGTTGTACTAGAACTTCTGCTTGAACTTGCAGTGGAGGGGATGAAGATGGTGCTGGCTATTCCACTGCAATTTCGGCCAATCTTCTACTCCTTCGCATGAAACGTCTTCAAGCTTCTTGAATAGAATTACAGAAAACAAAGCATGTGTTGTCGAACCAATATCTTTGAATTAAACCTTTGAAAATAGATCTCCACCATTCAAATTGAAGAAAAAGTCTCTTCTATCTTCTATCCAAAATTTAGCTTGATCGGAGATGAATTGGTTCTCCAATAATCTAAACAATTCTGACTGCCGAACTGAAGATGCGATTTATATTGCGGAATTAATATCCCAAACTTCAACTATTGAAAATGCATATCCACCATTCAAAATGAAGAAATACATCTCCTTTACCTACTGTAAAATTTTCAGCCTGATCGGAGGAGAATTGACTATCTGATCGTCTAAAAAAGTATTATTGTCAGACCAGGAATAAAGCTTCAAGCTTCTTCCTTTTAGCCTTAGCTTGGCGAGAGCATTTAATGGATAAAAAATTTGCTTGAGAGGAAGAGAGGGAGAGGACAAAAAAAAAAAATGAGGGAGCAAGGCGGCACAATTAATTGGAGTTTTTCTAGGGTTCAATTCTTTTTAAGATAATTGCTTTTAGGTATAGTCTTCCCATAGGAATAGGAAACTAAAAAATCAGTTATCATATTTAAAAGGAAAACTGAAACCTAGTTAGATACTACCTCAACAATTTCGGCCAGCCAAGGACTTGACAAAGTCTTAATGATCGAAATTTCTTAGTCCTAAAAGGGCTAAGTTTTGTGCTCAAAAAATCTGTCCAAGACTGGATCAAACCTCTTAATTAATTAATTGTCTTTCTAGGCCGTATAAAATACCCAAGACTAATTAATTAATTCCAATTGAACTCTTAATATATGTCAACATATATAAGCTTAATCAATTAATTTATTCCATCACAAATAATTAATTATATGGTCTCTTAGAATAAATTTAATTTCTCTTCCAATCAATTATATAATGAGCCTAGGCCTGGATAGTATTTAAACAATACCAAGGTAACTTGAGCTACTCTGAGGACCAAAAGACATATTATTCATGGCTATTAAAATGACCAAAATATCCTTTCTATCAAATAGCTATATTTTATCATTTTAAATATTCTCATTCATCACCATATAGAAATATTGACCCCAAGAATAATATTGCTAAAGTATAGTGTCCAACCTACACGTGAAATGATAGAAATACCTCTCTTTGTGACACCCATTAATGAGACAGGATAAATGTACTAGCACCATCTTAAAGACATCTACCATTCTTAGATTTCTAATCTGATAATCCATGACTCACTCGAATGTACCTGCTTAACATTAGGAGCTACACAAAAGCACACATTCTAAAGTCATGTTCCCAAGGCCTTGGATTATTTAGATAATCCTGGACAATCACAAGAGGATGATTAATTCTCACTAAGTGAGGCATAGAAACTCTTTTGTATGAGTCTGTCTTAACTAACTAAAGCAGTACACCCAACATACAAAGATATTGATCTCACAAATGAAATCTCACCCAACATATATCAAAGTGTAAAACTCTAGCTTTCCACCAGCTCATACTTAAGTATGAGAGTATTTGTCAACACTGTAGCAGTAATAATCTAGTCTCTATAATTATAGTACTTTGCGAGAGACCACTACTACAGGTCCAGTTCTACGTATTCGAAATACACTTATGCCTATGACGTGAGTGAATGACTCACTGATTTAAGGTAAAATATTCATCATTGGAAATCATGACATAATAGTCTTACCTTGATGAAACACCTAGCTCCATCAAATGATTAAGAGCATAATTTTACTTGTACAACAAGTACCTATGGTCTATACCTTACTGTGAAGAACGAACCAACACATAGACCATTACTTGTCGTACTTAGACCTTTAAATGCGCAATAATATAAGGAGCAAACTAAATTGAATAAATAACTATTTTGTTGCAATATAATCATAGTCTTTGAGGGAATACATCTCAAAAGCACTGTCTTCTGTAAGATTAGCTTTATCTCTCGGCTTGAAATTTCAGCTTGTCCATTCATTTGTGGATGATAGGCCATTAAACGCAATAAGTCACTTTGTGGGTATTTGTTGATGATAGGCCGTTAGATCAAACTCTTGGAGTAGTAGAATCCACTGAATTAACCACAGTTTTGCCTCCTTTTTTGCTAGTAGGTATTTCAAAGATACATGATCAAAGTAAACAATTACTTTAGATGCCAATATATAAGAGCAACATTTTTCTAAAGCAAAAATTACCGCCAAAAGTTCATTTTTAGTTGTGAAATAATTTATTTCAATTGCATCGAGGGTTTGTGAAGTATAATAGATCATGTAAGGAGCATTCCCAACTCTCTGTCCTAATACGGTTCCAACTACATAATCACTTGCATCACACATGATTTTGAAAGGTAGATCCTAGTTTAGAAGTTGGATGATTGAGGCAAAGGTGAGTGACTACTTAATCATATCGAATGCAACTTTGCAATGATCATCAAAAGCGAATTTCACATCTTTCTGTAGCAACTTGCAAAGAAGTTGAGTGATTTTAGAGAAATATTTTATAAATCGCTTGTAGAACCTGCATGTCCAAGAAAAGAATGAACTTGTGCGGTAAGGTAGAGTTTTAATAACATCTACTTTTGTCTTGTCTACCTCAATCCCTTTAGATGAAATTACGTGTCTAGAACAATTCCATGGTCAGCCATAAAATAAATTTTCTCATAATTTAGCACTAAATTCTTTTCAACATATCTCTTAAAAACTTTGCTAAGATGACTTAGACACTCATCAAATGTATTTCCATAACACTAAATTCATCCATGAAACCTTCTATAAATTCCTCAATGAATTTAGAAAATATACTTACCATGCATATCTCAAAAGTACATGGTGTATTGCATAGCCCAAATGACATTTGTTTCAAAGTGACTGTTCCAAATTGACAGGTAAACATCATTTTCTCTTGATCTTCAGCCAGTACAGGTATCTGGTAAAATCCTGAATATTCATCTAGACAACAAAAATAATATTTCCTTGCCAACCTTTCAAGCATTTGGTCAAAAAATAGTAAGGAAATGATATTTTCTTGTGGTTGTATTCAATTTTCTATAATCAAAACAAATTCTCTAGCCATTTTGAATACAAGTAGGAACTTATAATTCACCATTTGAATTCTCAACCACTATAATTTCTATTTTCTTTAGTACTACATTAATTAGACTTACCCATTTACTGTCAGAGATCAAGTAGACCATATCTGCATCTAGTAGCTTCAAAATTTATTTCTTAACTACTTCCATCATTAGAGGAATCAACCTTCTTTGTGGTTGCCTTAAGGGTTTGTGTCGTCTTCCATTTGATGTGTGCAAGTTATTGGCATAAACTTTTGATATTATCTAATGTCTATCCAATTGCTTCATTGTATTGACTGAGTAGTTCTACTAACTTTTGCTCTTCTCTTGTGTGAGTTTAATTGAGATAATCACTGGAAGAGTATCTTATTGTCCCAAGAACACGTATGTTAAGTGGTCAGGTAGCTGTTTGAGCTCCAATCATGGTTCCTACAAGATAGACGATAGAAGTTTTTTTACTTCTTTCACGCAGTTCTAGATTATGTTCAAACTTAATAGAAGACTATCTTTATCCTCCAAATTGAGAGGATCATCATCTGCCATCATATCATTGTTAGCAATGGACATAAGATTGTTTTCAATAAACTATTGTACAAAGTTATCAATAACATCTAAGGTATAAATATGGGAAGTATCACTGTATGTCAAATTTAATTATATCTCCATCAAATTCCATGGTTCGTGTTCCACAATCTTAATTCTAGCATTTTTTTTGGAAAAGGTCTTCCTAATAACATAGAAGTGGATTGAGGGGATAGATCAATCCCCGTATCAATAACATAAAAATTAGCAGGAAAAATCAATCAACTAACTTTTAGCAAAACATCTTTTAAGACTCCCACAACATTGATAACTAATCTATCAGTTAACTGAATTATCGCAACAATTTCAATTAAATCAGCCACATTATGTGACTCATAGATAGACATAGGCATAACATTGACAGAAGCACCTAAATCACACATAGCTTTGCCAAACTCTACATTATCAATGGTGCAAGGAATTGTAAACATACCTGGATTTTTGCACTTATTTGGTAGTTTCTTTTGAATTATTATTAAAACATGTTCCCCCATACTTACTTGTCCTTTATCTTTTAGGCCTACCATTACTGATGCACAATTCCTTGAGAAATTTTGCATAACATGTTATTTGTTTTATTGCATCAAACAAAGGAATGTTGGTTTTCACTTTATGAAAAGTTTTGAGGATCTCCTTATCCTCTTCTTTCTTTTCCTTGGTGAACCTTTAAGGGAATGGTGGTTTGATTATTGTTTTCATTGGGGGGGTATGCCTTCACTTACCTTGGTCTCGTTTTATGGAGCAAGTGCTTCCCTTTCGAGATATCAAATTATCTTTGTTTCAGGCAGCTCTTTTCACTTCTAAGAGTTATTGCATTAACATTTGGCCCCTTATTAATTAGATTGAGAAGCAACTTACCTTGGTTCTCTAGTTTGCTCACAATTGAGGTCAATGCTTCATTTGATTTTCTATGTTCTGAATGCTTGCCTTGGCCTCCTGTTAAAACTGTTGAGTGTTAGTAGCAAGTGATTTAAATATATCCTCAAGAGACATACCTTGATCTTGAGGTTGTCTTAATGAGGAAAATTAGTCTAATTAGCTCTATGCCTAAAATTTAGGTAGTTCCTCCAATCGGAATTGTAAGTGGTCAAATATAGATCATATCGCCTTTGAGGTTGTCCAAGGAAATTACTAAAGTATTAACTTTGTGTGCATTATTCTCTTGAAGCATTGGACATAAGTCAGTTGCGTAATTTGCATTCATACAGGTCCAACAACTTTTGGCTCTTGATTCGTTCCTACAACAATTTGTCGAATAAGAATAGTTAAATTAGAAATTTGTTGTTCAAAATTGGAATTACTAACATCGTGGACTCCTTTTTGAGGTAAACTTCTGCTACATCTGTATTTTTTTTAATTAGCTGCCAAAATAGAGATTAATTATCTAGCTGTCTGTGGAGTCTTATTAACAAAATTTCCTCCATTAGCTACATCAAATATATGTCTATCAACTGCAAAGAGTCCTTCGTAGAAGCTTTAGAGGAGTAATTCCTCAAAAAAACCATGTTGTGGAAAGCTTGCACATAATTGTTTGAAGCACTCCCAATATTCATGCAAAGTCTCAGATTTAGCTTGGCTAATGGTATTAATCTTCCTTCTAATACTTGCAGCCTTGGAAGTGGGAAAAAACATTTCAAGAAAAGATATTACCATTAAATTTCACTAGTTTACTGATCATGGTGGTAAACTATAAAGTCATTATCTAGCCCTATCAGACTAGGAAAAAGTGAAGACCTTTATATGTACTTTCTCTAAATACAAAAGATGTGGTTTCAAGGTTGCACACACCATGTTGAACTCCTTTAAGTGCTTGTGTGGATCTTTATTACCTAAACCATGAAAAGTTAGAAGTAAGCGAATTAATCTAACTTTAAGTTCAAAATCATTATCATCGGGAATATTAAAATAAAAAGGGTGTGTATTCAGATTTGGAGATATGGAGCTATCAAATCACTTATCCATATGTCAGGATTAGCCATTGGATCTTCAAAAGACTCTTTAATATCACTAAGTCTTTGTTTTTCTTTCCTTAGTTTCCTTCTTGAGTGTTCTTGTAGTCTTCTCGATTTCGGGGTCGAACTAAAGATTACCTATAAAGACTTTTTTTGACATAAAACGAAATTGGAAGATTGGTGGATTTAGTCCCCAATGTTTTTGCCTTTGGTGTGGTTGGTCCCTTTTCTTTATTTTTTGGTTAATAGGTCCCTAAAAAATTGGGGTCATATGTATTTGGTCCTTACTACCCAAAATTAGAAAATTTGGGTAGGTCAACTAATATTTGACCAAACACCTTGGGGGTAAAATTATCTTTTTGAAAATAAAAAAAAAAATTCTTCTTTCTTCTTCTTCCACAGCGAAATTCCATTTCTCCTTCAATTGAATCTTTGGTTCTCAAAGACTCAAACTCAAAGTTAAAAGCTTTTGAAGAAGAGGTAAACTAATTAGAAAATGAGAATATAACAAGATAGTGAGAAATACTCAATCAAGGGCTCCCAAAACATTGAGTCCCAAAACTGTAAAGTGGGCAAGAATCATGCAATTGATCTCTTATCTCTCATAAAGCAAAGGCAAGAGGTCACACATCATCTCTATGAATTGGACATGTCGATCTCTATCAAAACATTGAAGCTTTGAATCTGAATTTCAAGCATAATCAGCTTCCTCCATTGAAGAAGAAGAAGAATAAAAAGCTTTCGATGTTTCCCTGAGATCTTAAAAATTTCTTTTTGTTAAAGTAAGATTATGGGCTTCTCTTATAGCTTTTTCAGGTTTGTTTTTCGATCTTCGAGAAGAACAAAATTATTGAATTCAAGAATTGTACTGAAACATTTGCAGTGTCGAACTTTTTTTCCATTTATTAAGGGTAAAAAAAAATATATTATTGCTCGCAAATAGAGTCTGCGACTATGTCTGGTGAATAATAAAACTTTGAATTTTTGCTCAAAATGGCCTTAATTGGTGGACAAGAGTCACAAATCTATGGAGAAATGATGAAAACAATAGATAAGCATATTTCTCAGAGAAGGAGAAGAAATGAAGTTTTGGGTGGAAGATGGTGGAAGAAGAAGAGAGAAGAAAAATGTTTATTTTTCTTTTTATTTTTATAATTTGTAAAAAGACAATTTTATCCTTTAAGTTTTGGTCAAACATTTGTTGACCTGCCCAAAATTAAAGGAGAGACCAAATACACCTGACCAAATTTTGTTAGGGACCTATTAACCAAAAAATAAAGAAAAGGGACCAATCACACCAAAAGCATAAACATTGGGGACTAAATCCACCAATCTTCCAACGAAATTAGTAGAAATTTAATACCAATTCCCAACAACAGTGCCAACATTTTGTGGGTGTTGAATCCACCTAATTAATTCGTACAAAAACACTATAATTGTATATAGTGGGTAATAGGTTTGATCCCATAGAGATTGATAAACTTAACTAATGTCTAATTCAAAGAATTAACATTGACCAATAAGGGTAAATTATGACAAAAAATATCAATTGTAAGACAAATTTATAGACAAAGACATTCATCCAAGGTATGATATTAGTTACGATTTCGTAACAATCATCGATCATAACAAAATAGTTAAATTATTTATAGTCAATTAAGCCCTGACAACCAATCTTTCCTTAAATAATAGATCAATTACAAGATACTCAATAACTAATCTCCAATCAAACCAATGAATAAACCTATATAAAAATAATCCCGGGGTTAAGTGGTTTGGAAGCAATAAGAACTAGAAAGACCTAATTTAAAGTCAATAGATAAAGGAGAGTAACTGGTGATAAAGCACATGTATCTATCAAAACTTGATCATAAAAATCTATAACAAGAACAAGGAGCAAAGTGAAAATTGTTAATGTCACTTATCCAAACAATAACTAGAAATCGCTTTGTTATTATTATTAACTACTTACTTTAAGATTACTTGAACAATTTCTAACTCAAAAATTTAGATGGTAGAATAATTTAAAGAGAATCAATAAGAACTACTGACTTTATCAATAAAATTCAGCACAAAAGGTTTCATGAATACCATAGAATAACAAGAAAATAAAGCACATTTAATCTCAAACATATTACGATAATCGAACCTCAATCATCCTTAAGTGAATAAATGAGTTTAGAAACTCATAACTTTATATTAAATCGAATTTTGTCTTAAGGCAAATGAGAGAGTATTACGATATCTTATAGGGCTTATTTATAATACAAAATCCTAAGAGTCCTAATAGAAGTAGGAGTATAATCCTAATGACACTATAACTTGGGTTCTTGAAATCTTGGATTCTTGATTTGATCATGGTTCTTTCTTATGAATAATCTTGAAAGTCTTGCCCTTATCAAACTTATGTCAATTTTGGTGCAAATCTCATAAAAACTCCAAAAAGACGATTTTAACCCTACAAAACACAAAACAAGAGATAAAACCTAAAAATGGAAATAAAGATAAATAAAATTAGGAAAATTGTATAAGATATGTGACTTTATTTGTACTTATCAACAATCACCGCAAAGAAGGATAGAGAATTCTTTTGGAAAGACATCATCATGCAATTTGGTAAAGGTGCTAATCACCGATAATAGGACTTAATTTGAGGCAAAAGAATTTCAAATTCTATGTGATGAATTTTTCTAGGCCATCGTTTCTTCTTTGTCGATGTCATCCCCAGAGGAATGGTCTCGCTGAAGATACGAATCATATTTTTCTTCAATGGTTGAATAAAAAACTTGATGCTGCAAAGACAAGATGGGTATAAAAATTGCTAATATTTTATGGTCATACTGAACCACTCCAAATGCCAAGAAGGTGAATCGACATTCAACTTATGCTTTGGAACTGGGGCTGTAGTGCCAATTGAGATTTGAAGCTTATCCATGTGAATGGATCTTTTTGATAAAACCTCCAACAATTAAAAGCTTGCAGAGAACTTGAACATGTTGGAAAGAATGACAGAGAAAGTGGCTAACAAAGGAGAGCATTACAAACACCAATTGGCAAAATATCATAACAAGAGGGTGAAACCTTGACCTTTGAGGCAAGGTGACTTGATTTTATGGAAGAATGAGGTTAGTAGGCAAGAGCCTAACAGAAAACATGATCAGACTTGCGAGGTTCAATCCAGTATCAAGAAAGATAATGGGAATGAAAATTATAAACTACAAGATGTAAATGGAAGACAATTGGCACACACATGGAACATCATTAATTTGAAGAAATTTTTTCCATAAAATTTATAATATAATATGACATGTTGACATCTTCTTGTTTTTCCCCACTTTTTATCAATGTTCAATGAACACAATTTTGATTCTCAATGTCATGAATATTAGATTACCATATTTTATTTCGAAAGTGATTACTATTCAATTATTCACTCTCAATATAAGTCTCACTAGAAGTAGGATAAAAATAAAAGATCACAATCCATATTGTCACTACCACTTTTATTACACATGATTAATTCAATCTATAAAACAATAAGGACATTCTGTCATGCAGACGGTCCCATTTTGCCATCATTTTTCATAATAATTTTTACTACCACTATATAATCTCAAACCACGAGCGACGAAGACGATTCTCATTATTGAATGATCCACCACAAACTCATTAAATTTATCAACTCCTACCTAAGAAATTTCTTAGAGAACACAGATGATCTATCAACAAACATTCATCAAATATAATAGAAGAATAAGGTCAGTAGGCTAGAGCCTAATAGAAAACTTGATCAGACTTAGGATGGTTAATACATTATCAAGAAGGATGATAACACAAAAATATATCATGTTTTTGTTACCATTTTATGCCTTTTATTTGGTATTTTTGTAGGTTTTTAGTTTAATTTGTTAGTTTTAGTATTAATTTGTTCTATTTTGATTTTAGAAAGCTTTTAGGAATTT
>JAXGGT010028170.1:0-14442 GCA_035583425.1 Marsdenia floribunda
ATTAGTTCTTCTTTAGATTGGTTTGACGACTAAGGTTTCCTTGGGAGATGACCTGGTGAGCACTATATTGCTTTCTAGTTTTTAAATTAATCTGGATCGGTTTAACGACAACCGTGAATTTATCCTCTACCAATGTTTCTTGAACAGATTAAATTACAATATCTATTGATGGAAACACCAAAATGGAAAGAAACATAAAATCCTTGATTTAGAAACTGAAATCAAATTTTTTTTTTAACACAAGAAACATATAAAATATCATTTAAAACTAACTTCCTATTACAATCAAAAGTAAGCTCAAGATCTCTCGTTGCTTCAGCCCATATTCTTGCTCCATTGCCTACTTGAAGTCCATGCTCGCCCTTGCTAAGTCTCCTTGTCCTTCTGAACCTCTGCAAAGAGTTATAGACATGGTCAATGGCTCCAGAATCAACTATCCAAGAGGATGTTGATCCAACCATTAAAATAGACTCTAGGTATAAAGCAATACCTGAAGTAGACTTGGCTAAGAAGTCTGGACAATCTTTCTTCTAATTCCCCTTCTTGCCACATTTGAGGCACTTGCTTTTGGGCTTCTTGCTGGGCTTGGCTCCTGCATTGTTCTAAACCTTTTTCTTCTTGAACTTCATAGGCTTTGCCTTAATTCCAGAAGAAGACACAGAATGAGAAACCAAAACTTTTAACGCGAGCTTCATGATCTTCTCCACCACCTGGAGCTCTTTCATATGCTCCGTGAGAACAATATTCGTAGTCAACTTGAACCATGTTAATTTGGCTCTCAAGATTTATCATTATGCCTAGGACCTCGGCCTCCTTGAAGTAAGCAATCATCTTGAGCAGATCTCTTGAATTGATGCTCCCTCCGTCATCCTAGTGTTCATGATTGCTCTAAGAGCTTCCTGCCTTGCGGGCTAGCTCTTATCAGCAAACATAGTTCGCAATGACAAATCAATGTCGATGTATTGGCCATGTGCTCATGCTTAGATTGGAGCACATTAGACATAAAAGCTAAAATATAGCATTTAGTCATCTTTTCGGCTTTCTTCGATGCCTTCTCAGCCTCTATGATCAGTGGAATCTTCTCCAACCTCAGGATAGGGATCCGTAAGAACATACTTGTACTCTTCGGCAGTGAGTACTATGTTCAGGTTCCTCTTCCAGTCCACATAATTTGGGCCTGTCAACTTATTCTCCTTGAGAATGATTGACAATGGACTGAAATGAGACATTTCTGAAATATTGTGAAAAACATTCATTTAGTTTGCAAGAAATAAACATATAAAGTGCACATTCTTTTATTTCTTTGATAATAGTAAACTCTTAAAACTATTATCAATACTATAAATCGTTTGGCTCTTGGAAAAGCTAACAGAGCTTTGTGGGAAGATTAATAACATCCTAAGTTAAGTGTATGACCATCACGAGTCAATCTTCCTTAATGGGTAATGATCTAGAAAAAGTTCCACCAATAGGATGGCCACTAATTCACACTACCCACAGATAATCTAATGCTAAAACCTCCAACGAAGGTTGGTTGATCCCATCAAATAACCTAGACCTTAATTCTTACTCTTCCATTAGTTCTAGATACTTGTGGAAATCCATCCTATAGGGGGTCATGCTCAGAATGACACGAGGATATCAACTATCTCTAATGAGAGTTGTGATGGAAGCCATGGGGCTGTTGGAACCCCTGTCCCACTTAATCTTTTATTGAAAATAGAGTTTTAGGCTCAAAAACGTTTTCTATAATCTTATGGTTTCATTATCTTTAGTAAAATCTAAAATTCAATATTATTCTCTATGTCAAGGATTAAACCCTTTGAGAGAATAAACCATGAATTTATTTTACTATTCTAAGTTAATAACCAAAAAAAAAACTTTATCAAATAACCTTAAGTTTAATATTATTCTCTATGTTAAGTATTAAACCCTTTGAGAGAATAAACCATGAACTCTTTTATTTTTAAAGTTTCTTAGATTAAAAAGTTTTAATAAAAACCATCCTACCTAGTGAGACTTTGGTCTCACAAGAACTTGTGCATTTGATCAAAATAACGAAATAAACATGACATCAAAAGTAAACCTTTTTCATGCTCAGACTATTCATTAATTCCTAAGTGACCAAATAATGGATTAAACATCATGAATAAAATTAAGGGTGGTTCCTTCTTACTAACCATTTTCATGCAAATTATTTATACTAAAATAAACAATGTCATTGCACGAAAATAAACCTCGTATGCATGGTTTCAAAAACAACGGCGAAGAAAAAACTATCTACGTCCAGAGCTTATCCGCGCCTTTATTGTAGAATTGCAAGTCACTCCAAAAGCCTTTATCGTTGATCCTTCTTAACTCCATGATCATATTATTACAAAATACAAAAGAATACAAACTTTTCATCTAAAGAATTAACTTTTACAATCGCTTATACCTCCACAAGCGAGGTGTACATCGTATTTTAACTATGAAACCAAGAAAACAATAAATTACTGATTACAAGATCCTATACCTCCACTCACGAGGTGTACATGTAATCTAGAAACTATCATACAAGGGATCTACAAAATAACAAAGATTCGTTTTATAAGTTAGTAAGGAACTACCTTTTCCAGTTTTAACCCTAGTACATGCTCCTAGATGAAACTTGGCTCCGATACTAATTGAAGGATAGGGAAAACATTGAAACAACAACACAGCAGAAAAAAATTCAGTTTTACAAGCCACATCTAGAAGAAAGTACTTACTTTTTATTGTCAATTGTGAGTTAACCAACAAATGGATAGGTTGTACTGGAACTTCTGCTGGAACTTGCGATGGAAAGGATGAAGATGGCACCAACTCTACCACAGGGATTCCGACTAATCTTCTACTCCTTCGCATGAAACGTCTTCAAGTTTCTTCCTTTTAGCCTTCCAAAGTATGATTCTTCCTTGTTCCAAGCTTTAGCTTGGTGAGAGCATTTAGTGGATAAAAATTCTGCTAGAGAGAAAGAGAGAGAGTACCGAAAAAAAAAGGAGAGAGTGGCAACACAATCATGAGAGTTTTTCCTAGGGTTCAATTCCTTTTAAAATAATTGATTTTAGGTATATTCTTCCCGTAGGAATAGGAAACTAAAAAATCAGCTATTTTATCTAAAAGAAAAAATGAAACCTAGTTGGATACCACCTCAACAATTTCGGCCAGCCAAGGACTTGACAAAGTCCTAATGGCCGAAATTTCCTAGTCCTAAATGGGCTAGGTTTTGTGCTCAAAAATCTATCCAAGATTGGTCCAAACCTCTTAATTAGTTAATTCTCTTTTTTGGGCCTTATAAAATACACAAGACTAATTAATTAATTCTAATTAGACTCTTAATATATATCAACATATATTAGCCCAATTAATTAATTTATTTCAGTCCAAATAATTAATTAAAGGGTCTCTTAGAATAAATTAAATTTCTCTTCCAATCAATTATCCAATAAGCCCAAATTGTATTTAAACGACACCACGGTAACTTGAGCTACTCCGGAGACCAAAAGACATATTATTCATGGCCACTAAAATGAAAAAAATATCCTTGCTATCAAATAGTTGTATTTTTTCATTTTAAATATTCCCATTCATCACCATATGGAAATATTGACCCCAAGAATAATATTGCTAAAGCCTAATCTCCGACTTACAGGTGAAATGATAGAATTAACCCTCTATGTAACACCCATCAATGAGAGATGATAAATGTTCTAACACCCATCTCAAAGTGTTACACCTCGAAACCGAGACATAACACGATCGTACCCTTAAGGTTTCCCTCAAGGTCTTTTTATCAACTCAATCATTAATAAAAGATCCCCAAAATATAGATAACAAAAGAAATTAAGTCTTTAATATAAAGTAAATAATCTCCAATTTAAATCCTCAACATCCAATAAATAAGTTTCAAGAGAAATTCTAAAGAAAATACTATAATATCCCAAAAATTAAAAACAGAGTTAGGAGTACCACCCCAAACTTATTAAAAACTAAATAAATCCAAACAAAGTAACTATTCAGTCCCAAAACAAATAAATAACTAAAGAAAATCCAAGACTAAAAACGAAAATCAAAGCTTCACTTATTCTCTTATTCCTCATCACTAGAAATATGCAAAAGAAGGGAGAACAGAGGGAAAGGAATGAGTTAGAAGCCCTATGAATAAATAGAAGGGTAAATTACTTGGGTAACACTCGAACTTTTTCGAAATCCAGGTTTTGCACACGAATTTATTTTCGTCCAAGTTTACCACACAAAGTTTTAAAACATTACAGTCTTGCACATTCGTCCAACACAACCATTAAGTCCCATTTTCTGTTAGTCATGTGACTTGCACATGACTTTTTTATGGGGATTTTAGTAATTAGGGTATTTTAAAATTTTCAAATGACTTAATTTTAAGAATTAAAAAGTTATGGGTCATTATTGAATTTTTAAAAAATTTGAAGATTAGGGTTTTATCCCCTCTTCTTCTTCAACTTTATGTGCTTCCCCGCCCCTGCCTCTCTCTCCTTCTTCTTCTGTATCCTTCTCCTCCTCCCCAGCCTAGTCCTTGCCATCATCCCCACCCCACAACCTCTTTCTGTGTCTGTATATATATATTATTTGTGTGTCTGTATATAACTACATATATAAGTACTGTGTGGTAAAGATCCCAAATAAAACCAAAGAGAAACAACAGAATCCTTGAACAAATAATAAGATCACTGCTTTGCCTTCTGATTTTTAGAGTTTGGGTACACTCAAGAACCTCAATGTCTGCTACAATCAAATCTCAGGAAGCCTTTCTAGCAATATTGGCAATTTTGGTCTGCTTGAAATCTTGGATATTTCTGGAAACAATTTGTCTGGCGATATTCCTGAAGCAATTTGTTCCCTTGCAAGCTTAAAAGTACTGAAGCTCAATCAAAATGGCTTCCAATCAACCATTCCACTAGGAATCCTCCAATGCAGTTCCTTGGTTTCCATTGATCTTTCGGGAAACAAGCTCACCAGTTCCCTTCATGATGGTTTCGGTGCTGCCTTCCCAAAGCTGCAACATTTGTACCTTGCTGGAAATGAAATAACTAGAAAAGAATCAGATTTCTCTGGGTTAATATCACTTACCCATCTCAACATTTCAGGGAATTTGTTCAAGGGTTCTGTTGTTTCCCTTTTTGGAGGACCATTACAAGTTGTTGATTTGAGCAGAAATCAGTTTCTGTATATAACTGTATAATATAAGTAATTGTTTTTCTCTGAATTTTTAAACCCAAGGCGAATTTTATCACTTGGGTCCTTGGATTCTTGAAGGGATGCCATTAATTTGCATTTGATCTGCCGGAGAGTCCCAATTTCTGCCGACTGAAGAAGGGAGAAGAAGAAGAAGGAGAGAGCAACAGCGGCAGGGCAGGGGACAGCATTAAAGTTGAAGAAGAAGAGGGGATAAAACCCTAATCTTCAAATTTTTAAAAATTCAATAATGACCCATAACTTTTTAATTCTTAAAATTAAGTCATTTGAAAATTTAAAAAATACCCTAATTACTAAAATGCCCATAAAAAAGTCATGTGCAAGTCACATGACTAACAGAAAATGGGACTTAACGGTTGTGTTAGACGAAAGTGCAAGACTGTAACGTTTTAAAAATTTATGTGCTGAACTTGGACGAAAATAAATTAGTGTGCAAAACCTGGATTTCGGAAAAGTTCGGATGTTACCCACGTGGTTTACCCTAAACAGAATATTCATTTTTCTTTATTTTCCAAAGCATCCGAAAATTAGTAATTGAAAATGAATAATTTCAAAATAACTCATCAACTAATCAAAATAGACTTTCCAACAAGTTTAACAAACAAACACAAATATCATAAATTCAAATTAATTTCTTTTAGGTAGGTTCAAAAAAATTTAGGCACTTGTTGGTTTAACTGAATTTGACCCTAACTGTTTGTCCTGTTAGGTAGGCAGAACTTATAAAAGTGGAGCTTTTTCACCATACTCTATAGGTTCAAAAATCTATCAAATGTGAAATATGTTTTCCCAACTAATTCTTATTAGATGAGTCAAAAATTTATATTATTTTAGAAAAGACGTAAATTAAATTAAGAAGAATTCAAAAATTTTAAAAGAAAATATAAATCAAAAATAAAGATTCTCAAGATAATTTTTAAAAGAAAGAATAAAGAAAGAAAGGCTTTAATGAAGTAAAAAAATAAAAATAAGAATAAGTTTTCAAATCATCATCATCATCATCGGACACACGGAATTCGAAGAGAAACTATCATGAAAACTTGAAAAGAAAGGAGAATTGTATATAGATATAAAATTTAATAATAATAATAATAAAAGGAAAAAAGAAAACTCAATGGTGAACTGGAACGAAATCAAAGAAAATCAAGAAAGAAAGAAAAATAAACAATGCGAAAATCGAGAGAATCTAAACATAATATTTGACGAATACATATGTTAATATATATATATATATATATTATACAATATAACACAACACTTTCATGCATATATATGTATATATTAGCTAAATTTTTAAAAAAAAAAAAAAAAAAAAAGTGCGGCAAGATCATCAAGAAAACGCGGAAATAGATGAAAAATTGAAGGAAAATATGGCTGTAATTTACACGGCCTCACGTAAATATATACAAATCTCAGAGGCACAAAAACCAACTGACGAATGAGAAATCAAAAAGAAACGAAAGAAGAATTAGAAGATATTTTATCTACTCACTTCTAAAATTTCTAAATTAAAATGTAAAATCCCTATTTAATCTCTGAATTCCAATCTATTTATCAGAAGGATTAACTTAGGTTCTATCTAAAAATTTAAAATATTAAATTTAAACCTAAAAGGATTGAGAAATTCACTTACCTCGTTAATGTTCATCAATTAGATTCTCCCTAACTGTTCCCATTGATTAGCCACCTCCTAGAACATAAACGTAGCGTAAACCCTCTCTGAATTTTAGTAACCCCGATAAACAAATAAACTAAACCCTAACTATTTTAAGTGATAAATTAAAATACGAAATTAATAAATATTTATTACTTAAAATTATTATTTTCCTTATTTATCCTTATTAGAGGGGTTGGGTATTACACAAAGACATCTACCATCCTTAGATTTCTAGTGTGATAATCCATGACTCACTCGAATGTACTTGTTTAACATTGGGAGCTACCCAAAAGTACACAATCTAAAGTCACGTTCCCAGGGCCCTGAATTATTTAGATTATCCTGAACAATCACAAGGGGGTGATTAATCCTTACTAAGTAAGGCATAGGAACTCTTTTGTATGAGTCCGCTTAATTAACTAAAGTAGTAAACCCAACATGCAAGAATATTGATCTCACAAAAGAAATCTCACACAACATATCTTAAAGTGTAAAACTCTAGCTTCGCCAAACCACCAACTCATGCTCAACTACGAGAGTATTCATCCATGTTGTAGTAGTAATAGTCTGGTCTCTATAATTATAGTACTTTGAGAGAGAACACTACTACAGGTCCAGTTCTATGTATTCAAGACACGCTTATGCCTATGACGTGAGTGAACTAATCACTAATTTAAGGTAAATCATTTCTTATTGGAAATCATGACATAATAGTCTTATCTTGATGAAATGCCCAGTTCTATCAAACAACTAAGAAAATAATTTTACTTGTAAAACAAGTACCCATGGTCTATACCTTACTGTGAAGAACGACCCAACACATAGACCATTACTTGTCATACTTGAACCTTTAAATGCGCAAAAATATGAGCAAACTAAATTGAATAAATAATTATTTTATTGCAATATAATCATTCAGAATACATAGTCTTAGAGGGCATACATTCCAACAATTCCATACAAAGGTACATTCATTTCCCTATTTGACATGTAACTTGACTGTCCCTTCTGCGTATACTGTATTACTTGTGAATCCAATGAGAGGCACCTGCTCAACATTGATAAAAAATTGAGGAATGTTCATTTCTTTGATGGTGTTCATGTAAATGATGTTAGCCGAAGTTCTAGTATCAACCAAGATTTATTTTACCAAGCAATCTTCTATGTTCAATGAGATTACTAAAGGAACATTATCATTCACATACTCTATTCGTTTGCGGTTCTCCTTGTTACCCATCTTTTGGAATCTTGAAGGAGTTCCAGAAATTATGTTAATCACTCTATGTTGCATCCATTCTTGATTGGATCTTCCAGATTTGTCAACATACTCTTGCAAACGACCTTTTATGCCAATTCTATACATTTCTTTAAAGAGAAACAATCATCTGTATGGTGACTCACGTCGTTGTGATACTTTACAAAACTTAGAATAATTTGTTTTCTCTTTAGGTGCAAGTAAGGGTTTTGGAGGAGGGAAAATTCTCGGATCTTTCACTTCCTACAAGATAAAAGATCTATTAACTGTTAACAGTGTGAAGTGTGAAGTGGTGAAACTTACAATTTGGGTTGGGAATGAGATTTGGAAAATATTTGTCCTAAAATGTTGGTTCGTTGTATAGACTCATTTGTCCCTTCAGACGATTATCTATTTATGAAGATGGGTGGAATGATGTGTTGTGTGTTGTAGTTCTCTGAAATTGAAATTTTCGCTAAGAATGGTCATCTGCAAACGATGGGCTCATATTGGAACGAGCTTTTGAAAAAAGGATTGAGCTAGTTTTGCAAATGGTGATATGGCTTATTTCTAAATATTTCTCCTCCTCTATTATCTGGTTTCGTCAATTCTTTCCTCTCCAATTGTCTAACTTTCTGTTTGGACGTCTCTAACACCTCTCCTTTAATCCACTTGCATACTTTATCAAAAAGGTCTTTCATCATTTGTGGTTCCATCAAATTCAACTTCTCCAAATATCGGCCTAGACGAAAGCCATTAAAGAAGGCTTCTATATAAGTTTCTTCTGTTAGATTATAAACTTGGAGGCTTTCATCATTAAACTTCTTCAAATACTCAGCCAAAGGTTCTCTAAAGGATTGCACTCCAACATGTTCCAAGAATTGATAGGTGGAGTTGGACTCATTTGTACATTCTTAGCCATATGAGACATGCGAAATTATGGTCCATCACCCATGATTGTTCGTCCATATATTACCATTCATCCATCTACTAGTGATCGTCTGTGCTCTCTAGCTCATCTTTGTCCGTACAAATCTTCCTCCTCATTTGCATGATGTTGGTCATAAGTGTATTGGGCATGTGCCAAATTATGACTAGTGTATCCTTCCATATCCACATGTTTTTCTTTCTTATATTTCAAAAGTCTTTGAATTCATCAGCATGTTCTAGTGAAAGGTATATGCATGTTTAGGATCTTCTAGACCGGAGTTTCTTCTTGTGCTAGACATGAACTATGCGGGTGATGCCTTCCTCTGTCTGCAGCGGCCTTGTGATGATGGGATTCCTCCAACAAAATAAGTGTGTTGACTCTTGGATCCAGGAGGTAACTCTGTGATGGTGGAGATTCGTTGAATCATAGGTGAAAGTTGGGGTAGCTTTTCGACGATCGAAAAGAAGATGGGTAAAAGCGATCTTCAAAGAGGGATCGTCCGGAGAGGGATCATCTGCGAAGGGATCGTCCGTGATGGGTCTGCGAGAGAGGAGTTTATTTGAGACAAATTTGTGTGATTGTCATCTATGGGCGTGTTCAAAGGATTTGATGTCAAATGATTTCTCACATGCATAATGAGAGTTAGTTCATGCAAAAGATCAGTGAGCACCAATTATGATGTCGATTTTGACCTAGGTGAAGGGTACATCCGTCCCCTTGCTGATCTTTCCACTTCAACTATTGAGTTCTCTGTTCAGTCCTGCAAAAATAAAGCCAAGCGGTTTAGGCCCCAAATGGCTACTCTAAATGCTTAAGTTAGTTTTAAGTTTATTAAGTTCAGGTCCAGGCAAACAATCAACAGTTAAAGCCCAATAAAAAGGTCAAAATTCCTCTTACCTGGTCTACAATATTTTTAAGGTATATATAAGGTTAAGGAAGATTAATAATGTTAGGGTGATGGGAGTTGTGATCACTTTTCTTGGTTGGATCCTCTAATTAATGAAGAATGAAGGAATATCATGCATGAGATATTGAGAAAGTCAGACAAATTGGAAGAAGAGTGGAGATTCTAGCGAAGAAGAGAGAAAAAAAAAATTAAAACTCTTAATTAAATTTATTGATTTTTTTTGCTATTTGTAATTTTGTTGAAAAAAAAAAAACAAAAAAATGGTTATTGAGTGAAGGAATTATCATGCTTAGTGGTGTTATTTTGAGAAACATTTGTAGTTAATTTAGTTTGTTGTAGTAGTTTTTATTTGTATTATAACAATGGTTTGAGAACAATATTATAGAAGGTAGAATTTTCATGTCAATTACAGTAATAATAGCGATTTATTCATCGAAGATGAGCCATGTGTTATTCAGTAGCATATACTAATTTCTATTGAACAGGATAAGTAAATGGAAAATGGTCTAGTGATGAGAATTATTTTTGTTAGGAGTTTTCATGCTTTTGGTAAACATTTTTGGTCATTTTCCTGAATCAATATGAGGGGATTTTTTAGGGAGTTTTTTTTATGATTTTGGTAAATGTTTTTGGTAAAATGAAGTAGCAAATTTGGGTTATTGTCTTTGCTGGGAGTTTTTCATACTTTTGGTTAATGTTTTTGGTCCATTTTGTTGTATCATTTTGAGAAGGTTTTGCTGGGAGTTTTTTTATACTTTTGGTAAAATGAAGTAGCAAATTTGGGTTATTGTCTTTACTGGGAGTTTTTCATGCTTTTGGTTAATGTTTTTGGTCCATTTTGTTGAATCAATTCGAGGAGGTTTTGTTGGGAGTTTTTTATGCTTTTGGTAAATATTTTTTATTGATTTTGTTGAATCAATTTGAGCAAGTTTTGTTGGGATTTTTTAATGCTTTTGGTAAATGTTTTTGGTCCATTTTGCTGAGGAGGTGAACAAATTAAGTATCAATTTTGGGTTTTTATCTTTGCAGGGAATTTTTTATGCTTTTGGTAACATGTTTTTGGTCTATTTTGCTAAAGAGCTAGAAAAATGATGCCAAATTTGGGTTATGATTTTGCTGTTTGCTGGGAGTTTTTTATGGTGTTGCTAAATGTTTTTAGTCTATTTTGCTGAGGAGTTGAAAGTAAATGAAAAATTGTGCAAAGTAAATTAATAACTGAATGCAATGCAAAGTAAATGTAGTGCAAAACACTGAATGCAGTTCAAATAAAATGTGGTTGGTGTGGCTACTGTGCCAAATGAAAACCTGTTTTTGTGTATAATGGCACTAAAATAATAAAGGTGGCTACTATGCAAATGAAAATATATACCAAACTATAACTGACCAAAATAAAAATAGCAAGCTGAAAAACAAATTAAACTAGGCAAACTATATAATTAAGGTGCAAATTTGTATTAAAACATTTGTCAATCAAATTAATAAGGTCAAATGTCATATATTCAAAATATTATCCATGCCAAGTGTAAGGAAAAATGTAATAAATACAAAATCGTATCAAATTTCATAAGATAATATCTAACAAATCCAAACTATTACATAAGATAATGAAACATTGTTCCATCCAAAAAGGCCAAATATGCTACATTTAAAATATTGTGGCTGCATTTAAAGTATTAAAGCTACTGAAGCTACATTCAATCCCTTTTTCCTTATCAGATCTAGTGCATTTATTTTTGGATGCATAGAAGCCATGCCTTCACTGCATCTTGCTACATTATGGCTTGTTTTTCCACACTAGCTATATATTCTTGTCTTCTTTGGTTTAACTTACAAATTTATCTAGTAAGAGCACTTAGAACACCAGGTTTAGTCATCAATTTACTTACTGCAACACTGATAGCCTGCTGTGACTTGTCTTGGACTTGTTGTGTATGGTCTTGGGCCTGTTGTGGCTTGTCCTTTTTCACAAATCTTTTTACCATCTTTATTTTTTTTAGGCTACAAATTACATAGGTTCGATATAGGTCAAATGTCAATTTAGTTTCATAGGTTAAAATCTTTAAACTTGTTGCACTGAAGGAGGTTCTAGCTAGTTGCTTTGGGCATGATGGGTAGATGTCTCTTCTTGCTGATTTAGGCTTTGCCCTTGCTGCTTTCCTCACCTTCTGCTATTGTGGCCAACTCAGCCGCATGTATTGAGACAGGCCTCCCGTGTTTACTTTAGTGAGCACTTTGAGTTAACTCTAACCCCCTTCTCTTATTTCTAGTCTTCATTTTTCCTTTGGCCTTCCAGGTAATCTGAGCTTTTTAGGTGGGTCAAATGGAATCAAAGATGATTTGGGCCAATTGTTAGGTCCATTTGTTGGCAGTAAAATGGGTGCATATGCCCTTTTATAGGCTGCAATAGTGATGCAATCAACTATATAGTTCTTAGGTTTGTATTCTAAAAATCCTAAGGCAGATACAACATGGGTGCAAGAAATACCAATCAATTCCATTTAATGTTCCCGAAATCTGTCACATATACACCAAGTGATGACTTGAAATCTTCTATATATCTATTAGATATAACTTTGGCAGTCACTAACTTATAGTTTAAGGACCTTGAACATGAATGATTAGGCTATAAAGATCTAATCTAGAAGCTAGTTGTTTGTTTGAAAGGTGTTGCATTAAGCTCTCATGTACAATCAACTCTTTTACAAGAAACCATAATCTTTGTCCTGTCATTTTTCTTGAAATAAACTTCCTTTCCATACTTCAAGGCATGATTTATAATGGCCCTTTAATTCATCAGCAGTACTGAAAATTAGTCCTGCCAAAAATCTAGGACCCAAGGCATTTCTACTTCTGTTAAACCTCTCAAACTTTTGCACTTAATCAGTTATATCATCCTCATCCTTTTCAGATTCTTGTCTATTATAAAATGCATCTGTTGATTTTGTTGCATCTTCTAAAACACGTGTCATATCATCTCCTTCCCTTTCAAATTTATCAACAATGGGAGCCATGTCCCATTTACATCTCAACCATCTTTTTCCACCCTTGATATTCTTTTTTTAACTTGGACCAGTTTCTTGCAGTTTTTCCTTGTAAAGATCAACAAACCTGTTTTCTTGGTTTTCTTGGGTTGCAACCCTGTCTTATTGAAGGATGATATCTTGTTGGTTGCCTTTATTTCCATCCTTTTCTTGCTCAACATTTTCATACTAACCAACCTTAAGTTGCTCGAACTAATTTTTAAATGATCTATATGTTTTTCCAACCTCTTGACCTATCTCTTGGTCATCTTCCCCTTCTACCTCCTTATCTGATTCATGGAAGAATTCATCATTCGATGTATCTTCATGTTCATGTTCACTTCACCTTCATTTTCCCCTTTCTCAATAAATGAAGCCTCTTTCCCTTTACCTTTTTAATCCTCTTTCTCAAACAGTGTCTTCCCTTTTTCCCCTTTATCATGTGTTGTTTCTTGTTCCCAAAACAATCCACTCTCATTTTGCAAGATACTCAACCACTATTCTTTATCTTCTACATATTCTACCTGTGTTACTACCCCTCCTAGATTTTCATCATAAATGTCCCATTCTATTAATTTTTCATCAACTTGATGTTTTTCCTCACCTTGTTTTTCATCAACCTTCTTTTCATGCACATCCATTCTATCTTCCAATCTCTCAACCTTATTTTCCTATACCGACTTAACCTCCTTTTCATGATTTTCTGCCAAATCAACTTCATTTCTAGAATCATTCTCAATAAACTGCATTCCAAATGCACCCTCTACCTCATCTCCAGTTGTAACCCCCCCCCCCCCCCGGCCACCCCTTCTTCATGTGTATTACTTGCTTCTATGTTATCCAATTTAATCATAAAGTTGTTGAAGTATTCATGAGTGAACCATGCTTGAGTCATCTATAACACATAAATAAACTTACATTATTAACACCAAATAAGCAAGCAAGTATTTCAAATCTATAATCAATTATGTGCTTATAATATTACTTACAAAATATGGATATTCAACCTTAAAATTAGCATTTTCAATAAAAAATTTTGCATATAGCAAAACATACCATTCACATTTTGTCCCACCTCTTTGTTGTGGGACTTAAACATGTAAAAAAATACAAGAACTAATAAGCAAGTAGCTCTCCAATGGATAAGCAACTAACTCTCCAATACTTAAAATAAATAACTAAATTGAAATTGATAACTGATAATTGATAATAATAGGACATTCATGCAACTAACTCTATATAACTTAAGACTTAACCTTTGGAACATTAAATAGAATTTGTTGCACATGATTACCATTTTCTCTACTGTATTGATAACGCTAAATTATATCATGTTTTTAGCATTAAATCATGTTTAATTTGAGTTGATTTCCAAAATATTTCAAATAAATTGATCATGAATGACGCTAATTTACATTTATTTTGTTACAGGGAAGTTCT